>JXSR01S013732.1:34051-48355 GCA_000969725.1 Ophiothrix spiculata
ATTTCAATAGAAAGCTGTGCAAAACAATGAAATTTAAATTCCATACAAAGCTGGAAGCTCAAATAATTTGTGAAATTTTAAATCCACACAATTGCCTTTATGGTAAATGCAGTTGAGCACATAGCGGTTCAGATAAAGTGCACATCAGACAAAGTGCACATCATTACACAATCGCTGTAAATGGACCATGACTACATGTGCTTGATTTGTGACTTTCACAAGTCTCAAATGAACATTAATTCAGGCGGTGGCGGACACGATAAATAGCATGCCACGACCACCCTCCTCTGCATTAATTGTCAACATCCCTCTTCCCGAAAAGAGCAAAATTTACAAAGGACATCTATTCATGTTATGCGACACTTTGGAAATTTAATCCAAAGCTGCCTTGTGACGCATGCCTCAAATGTGTTTTTAAGCATGCAAAATTGCAAACTTACTTGCAGTTTATCTTTTTTTTTTTCAAAAAGGCAGAAATCCATGTTCTCAAGCAAAATTCTTAAGTGACACTGAGTTACGTTATGGAACGTTTAAAACCAAAATATAGCTGTCTTTTGAAGAAAAAAAACCTCAAGTGTATTTTGGAGCATGAAACATACTTTCCTTTCATTTAATTTTGTCATTTTCCGAAAAGGCAGCTATTCATTTGTTATCTTCCATGTAGTAAATAGCAGACCTGGATTTCCATACAGTCAGATCAAACACATGAAAGGGATGACAGGTTCCTTTCCAAAAACAATACAACATATGTTAATGTCATGTTTAAAATGTGTAGAATTGATTTATCAAAGATGAAAATCTGGTAATTTGACATTTTGAGGATGTGAAACAAATTCTAGTTCAGATTTTATTGGCCTGAAAACAAAGCAGCTGAGAAAAAAATTCTTCTAGCCTCGGGAGTATATAAATGCGGCTTCAAATGTGGACTATTCTGATTCACATTCTGATTTTGATTTGTTAGGTAAACCCAGGGAGACCCAAACCTTCTATTGTACAAAACATTTTCATAAATCCCATATTCAATCCTGCTTGGACATAATATTGTATAAGTGGTATTTTCTGGGTTACATTAATTTTTGCGTTTTTTGTCACTGTATACTTGCGCACATTAAAAAAAATTACCGAGTGAAAATGTGCGTGAAAATCACTGCATTCCAAAATATTGAAATTTACAGTATTGACCATATCAATGTATATCATGATTGCAGTGATTTGAGCCGTGCAATCATTTTTTTCCATTGCACGGCATGAAACAAACCTGTGTGATATCATGATATAAAACAAATATTGAATGCCTTTGCTCGTGCAATAGTACAAATATATCATTCGGTCAAATTTGGACTGATCCATTTCACTCGGCTACGCCTTATGAAATAGAAAGTCAAAATTTGACCTCATGATATATTTTGTACTATTGCACTCTCAGGCATTCAATATTTGTAACTGTATGACTAACATATTTTATAATCATTGAAGCCTCTTGATTTACCTTGATCAAAAATAAAAGAAAATTATGCTGTACAATTGGTACATTTCACGCAACATTTTAGCACTTTTGAGCTAAATTCATCTAGCCCAGAAATAAAATGTGCTGCAAAAAACAATGTATTATGTACCATCAAATATGAAAAAAAATCACAAGCGCTAAAATTAAAAAGTGCAAAATAATTCAAAATTAGCTGTGGGCAAAAATTGAGCACGAAAATATACGCGTTTACAGAACTACACTTTCAACTCAAATGAGTGTTTATCCACTTGGTAAAAAACATAATTGAAAACTAGGAACTTAAATTTCTTCTTTAGTAATTTCATCCTAGTTGAAAACAACTTTGAGGCCTTTTTATTCACAGCATTAAAAAATCTTTGATGCCAGAACAGGTCACAACAAATCCCACACAAAAATGAGTGTTTTCCCACTCATGCAAAACAAATCATAATTTTAAAACAAAAGCCCTATTACAATGGTGGCTTCTGCTCGCCAACCTTCCTATCGTTAATTTATTGAAAAACAAAGAGGATATTGGTGCTTTTAAATGTCAACTTCCAGGGTTGCAAAAATTGTGATTTTTAAAATGAATCTTGTATATCTGTGTTATAATAGACTTATCATGGGGATGATATTTTGCAATGCATATTAAATGCAATGTATAAACTACAATCCTGAACAAAGGGCTTGGGAACATCGTAACATACTCGGATCGACACCCTCTTACTCTAAATAAGAATAGATTGTGTTTTGACATAAAATAACTGTTAATAAAAAAGATTGAAAATTCAGTCGTGTAGATTGGACTTAAATACCAATTTGATATAAATTTCATTTCTTTCCTTAGCTCTCAATTTTTAAAAGATACATATTATTAATGAACTTCACTTTGGAGTAAATTCCAAATTTGAATAAAATGTTATTCTTTATTCAAAGATATTAATGTTAATTAAAGTTACGTTGGTTTAGGATAAAGGTTAAAATAATTTCAGGTAAAAGAATTGGGTTCTAAGGTAAAAATGGGGATAGTTTTCCGTTTGTCGGACAGGACGTTTTTTACTACGAATACTAATAAAGTTTATGCACTTCTCCTTATGATTAAAATAAAAGATCCACTGAATTTCAAGATACAAAAGTTTGCAAATGCCCGGGGAGGGGGGTACTCAAATTTGGTTTTGATAGGTACATGCCTCTGGAAAAATTGATAAGCCACCCATCCAAATACAAGTTTTCAAGAAAAAAGGACCCATCCATATACCAAATGATCCAAATTCTGAGTCAAATTTAATCAAAAACCACTTTTCTGCCCAAATTTGGCAAAATATACCTTAAGTTTTGAGAAGAAATGTCAAAATTTAGCGAAAATTGTAGAAAATTTTGAAAAATGAACCCATCAAAATACCTCATTTTGCGAAGAAAAAGGACCGATTGAAATACCAGAGAGGCCGATTTTGCTACCCCAATTTGTGGCCTGTCCCCATAACCCCTTTTGTAAAGTATCCCCCCCCCCGGTTCAGATCCTTATTATTGTGGAGGATTGTAGGTCTTATCATGAAACAAAAATACAGTTGTGATATGAGTAATAATAAATATGTTTTGCACAAGGATTTAATATACTGAATCATAATTTGTTTGAGCTACAATATCTATGATTTTCTTTTTCTGAATGTGAATAATTTCTTGTAAATGTTATTATTTGGAAATAATATAATAAATGATTCCCTGATTTTCAATTCCCAATATTTAAAATAAAACTATATATAAGGCAGCAAAGTCAATATAAATGGTGAAAAAGATGACAGCAAGATGCCAGGGGGGGGGTCACTAACATTGACGGAAGGTACAGGTATGTACCGCCCTCGGAGACCCCCCTTTTCAAGCCTCCTCTTCCGCTCCCCAAGATGCTTATTTCAAGATTACTTCAATTTGGAAAAAAAAAACATTTTCAAAGAAGTGTGTTTTATTAGGTTTTTAACCTAATTTTTGCAACTTTCAGCTCAAAAAGTTGTATTTTTATGGGAAAAAAATCAGTTCCTGAGACCTCAATTCGGGGGAAAATCAGTTCTATTGACCCAAATTGTTGACCAAAAATCAGTTCTGTAAGATCCTATGTTGAACCCCCCCCCCCCCCCCCCGGGCAAGATGCAAATGTTGGCTGTAAAAATGCCATTATTAAATTTGATCAATGCATTTAAGACTTCCCATCTATTGTTGTTGGCGCATCCCTAATCTCCTTTGTAATTTAGCTGGCGCATCCCTGACCTATCTCTAAGTCTAGACAGGCTAACTACACCATAGACAACAGTAAGAGAAGATATTGTGTATATCCCATCATGCATTGCTTCCTATCGGATTGTTTGTATAGGAAATCATGTGAGTAGTTAGTGATGAAGTGACCCTAAATCAAATTTAATTATTGTAATCTTACATTTTGGGTATGTTTCGTCACTTAACTACTCACATGACTTCCTGTACAAAATTTCCCATAGGAAGCAATGCATGATGGGATACTCACGATATCTTCTCTTGACAACAGTATTAGCAATGTTGCTATCATTCACTGATCATCCTCATCAAATAAAACTCATATATCACATAAAAAATAAGTGTAAACAATAAACAAATTTGCTCAATTTAATTTCAAAAATTTTGTGAGACCTGTGTGAAAATAGGCTAGTAAATACCTTGTGAAACTAATTTATCTAATTAGTATAAAATAACTTTTGAAGTGATTTTTTGTTACAAAACTGGCTCTTTGAATGTCCAAAATGCTGACAAAACTGCACAGCACAACTGCACATCCAGGTGTGTATTTTTCAAAACTCTGTCCCAGCTGATTGATTTCTTGAAAAAAATCCTGTATCTATTCGAAACCATGTAAATGCAGTTTTTGCCAACTTGTTTGTCCCATACTAACCTAGCAATATCAAAACACTAAGAAAGGTTCAGCTATCCAATTAATTAATTAATTAACAGTTAACTGTGCATTGGTCATTATTACCAAATCTCCTGCGACTGCACTGTTTGCCCATTAACTGAAGCCAAACTTGATAGCAAAAATACATCGACATTGAGGTTTTAGCATTCATATTGCAAAGGGAGAGGGGGTAACCCCTAAATGATTGCATTGTCCCTCTTGATCAATATATCAAAATTACGGATTTGACCATAATCCATTGTTATTGTTCCCCCCTTGAAGATTACTGTAAGAGGATCAGTTTTAAGTTGATAACATTGTCCCTACCCTGATATAGTCCGATCCTAGGACCTTGATTTTTTCTGTGTTACTATCCACAATATAAATCCACTATCACATCATACCACTTTACTAGAAAGCCAGAATTCTACATAGCAGACTGATTGCATGGCAGACTGACCGCCCCTCCTGAAAAAATAACCCTTTTTTCGGGGCAGGTAGTAAAGCGGCTTTCTAGATTACTGGACTTGTTAGTTATGTTGGTTTGTATCACCCGAAAAACAAGGGTTCTATTAATCGAACTACCCTGATAGATGTACAAAAATGATTGAGGATTCAACCAGTACTGGGAAGGGTGGAAGACTTAGAGGAAGATTAACAATCTTGCCTCCTTCCTAAAAATTCTTATATCCTCAATACCCATAGATCCTGTTACATTGAAATATGTATCAAATATGCTGAAGGTCCATTATCCTCAATCCTCTTTTTCTCTCCTTTTATAGTTCAGCTGCACTTTTGGAAGAGTTAAAATTATAAAACATCAACAAAACTCAGACATATAAATGCAAATTTTATATGCACCAAAAGTAGTGTTACATACAGTATAATAACACTGAATGCCTTCGAAACTAACTTTTAATCAAATACCAAATTTGATTGCGCACGACATAATCATATTCCATTAATCCATAAATCTTACCTTGTGAATTCGGTGAAGTTGATCTCTTCATGATTGGCGAACCAACCTTGCCTTTTCTCCGTCCGTATCCACTGTAAAATAAATCAAACAAAAATAATCCAAATATCAAAATCTGTTCAGCTCCTCATGTCAAGTCACTGATGTTTATTCCATAGCTTACTCCAAATGTGAAAAATGGTTCAAGCTAATCATCTTGAGAAGCGTAGCATAAACAATATCGTCTCCAGACAAAAACAACATATCCATGTCCTATTTCTGCGACCGACAACATCATTTTGTCGGTTTTAATTCCGCCGTCCACATCAATCCCATTTCCATTCTCTATTCTGTGTAACTGAGCCAGGCAACCTATTTAGTATTATCATCTCCTTTGATTCTAGCATGCAGGCTTAGCTCACAGTAATAATGGAAAGAGAAAAGCCCCAGAACTGCGACAAAATATCACATTTAGTAGTAACCATGGCAACCTGATCACAAGTAGATTGTATGATACCAAAACACTCTCGCTTTTATAACTAAACACTTCTCTCCTATCCCAGAGATGTTTTGCAACTAAAAGCATAGGTAAAGAGGACAAGACATAGGGATATGTAACAACCGGGGAGGGCACTGACATAGAGAGGGGATACGGGTATGTGCGGCCATCAAGACCCCCTTTTCACGCCCTGCATGCCGCTCCCAAGACCCCCATTTCAAGCACAATCTTTAGTTTACAAACCCTATGTTCAAAATGTTTCAGTTCCCTAGCTCAACTAGCCTGAGCTCCTTTTCTGAAATTAAGTTCCCCAAACCCTCATTTCAAGCAAAATTGTTGCTTCCAGATCTCTAAAAATTAGTTCTCAAGGGTCATTTTTGGGTATTTTAGTTCTCTCGACTCCCCTTTTCGGAGCCAATCTTCTATTCCCTAGATTAATGTTTCAGATATTAGGGCAGCACACCTCTACCAAAACCAAAATTGGGTGCCTTCCCCCCCCCCCCTGGGAAGTAACATGGTCTGGGGAAAGCTGCCACATGGTGAACTGTACATATTAGTTATTACTTGTTTAATCAAGTCTCTACTCAGTCACATAACATTGCAAAGACATTTAAAAATAAGCAGTATGTAGGTTTGACCACATGACAGGTTTTCCCAGGTCAAAAATATATCTAGGAAAACCCAACACATCAGCACATGATGCAGCCTACATGTTATTTATTTCATAGAAAATTCCCAACTGGGGGATCTCTCACCCAATGGTCACGAAAGGTGTCTGGTAATTGCAAGGTACCTGCAACAGCGGAATGACACCGGTGAATGCTTGCCTTGCCCGGTCGGTCACACCGGACAACTGCCAGTGGTTATTTGACCATAACTGAAGACATCGTATACAAGCTGCAAGGTTTTAAATTTAACTCCGAATTAAATTCTTGTGGTATTCTTCAGGCGTTTCTACAACTAACTGACACTGCCCGGTCTCTACACGAACACCATCCGGTCATTCGCCGGTGTCCGATTGGTGTCTGCTGAGTTTCTACCTGGTATGATGCAGTAAACACATCGTAACCTCCCCGCAAGGTTATTTGACCAGGGCATCCGATAAAAAATGCAAAACCTACATTTTACAGGAATATTTATTTGATGATGTTTGACATGTTAAGGTGGTATTAAAGGCAAAATGAAGTTGCTCTGACTGAGATAAAAATAGGCCTGTTGCAGAGAGCTAAGCAAATAAATTGTAATTCCAAAATTGAGCCAAATTGGACAAACAGTTTTTGAGATATTTGTGTGTAAAGTTTTTTTGCAAATATATTGATGAAGTTAATGAGGAAAACTGGCAAAATGTGCTCATTAATATTAATTTTTGCCAATATTTTGCCAATATTTTATGAATAAACCTTCATACTACTTTTACCTTTAATAATTTTAACTTGAAACTTTGCCAATGTGTTTCAATGACCTAAAACTTTAATGTATGATTTACCCGCCCATCTAATTTGCATATTTGCATAATTAATTAGCTTTTTGTATAATGCTCATTAATTATGCAAATATGCAAATTAGATGGGCGGGTAAATCATATGTTAATGTTTTAGGCCATAGAAACACATTGGCAAAGTTTCAAGTTAAAATTATGTAAAATAAAAATAGTATGAAGGTTTATTCATAAGATATTGGTAAAATATTGGCAAATATGAATATTAATGAGCACATATAGCCAATTTTGCTCATTAACTTTATCAATATATTGGCAAAAATGATAGAAAACAAAGAAATTAAAATCAAGCATATCTTGGCAACTGTATGTCCGATTTCCTTCAAACAAAGACCATTTTGCTCTGTGTTTTAAGCTTTACTTGTTCAATGTAATCAAGCGCCTCTTAATGCAGTTTCTAATTTCCAGAAACATCCTTTTGATCCACCTTAAACAAAATATTGCTTACAAGATCCCCCCATTTATTATGTCACTGTAGCTGTATCATAATAACATCATTTATAAATTTACCATCAGATCATATTTCACAGGTTTACACTTGCTGAGATATTAAGTATCTTTTTAAAATATGAAATAAACAAGCATCAAATAATTACTGCATCATATTTTTTATCTCAAAAAGTTTTGTAGTAATTTGATGATTAGAACATGTGTAAAAGTCACTGCGAAATACAGCAATACCGGTATACCATTAAAGACTACACAAATGATTTTATGTTTGTGCTGTTTTCTCAGTTTGTACTCAATGTGACTTAACCCCCTTCTAGTTCTAGGGTCCTCAATTTTGGTTGCAACAAAATTTTGGTTGCAACAAAATGTCACAGAGCTATCAACATAATATCAGGAGAGAAAGAAAATAAACATGTTTCACATTTCAAAAAATATGCTTCTGTTCCCCCCCCCCCCTCTATTTTCTTTTGACAAATAATGTTGGCTCAAATTGGCTGATAGATGTCTCAAAAATAAAAAGACTCTCTTCTCCATGATTGACCTATCTGAAGGCATGATACTGCTAATCAATTATCAAATGTTGCTTTTAGTAAAATAACAAAAGACCTTCTTTCAATAATTTGTGAAAACCAAACACGGCAAACATGCTACCTTTTTACATATCCTAATTGATTCAGGTAGGACTTATTGATCCGTATCCAGAAACGAGCGAGTTTCATCATCTTGCACATATAAAATACGAGTTTATTTCAGTCATACCCAGATAAAGCTCTAAGGCTTGCTCCTGTCACCTTTCATGCATAAAAATCAAGTTCATTGATCCTATAATACAAGGGATGTTCATTAAGTTCATGGCCTGAGATAAAGAGATGAGCTAGGGCAGTATTTGGAGTTCCAAGTTACAGAACAAAATCTCACTTTACAAAAAATAATGAAAATGCGCTAGTCCATATACGTCACAGACAGGTTATATGCTGGGACCAAAAAGCTGCCCAGGCAGTGACAGTGGCTTGCTATGGGTATCACTCGCTTGGGAAACAGGTCGTCTCCAGTTCGAATCCTGGTGAAAACATGCGTTTTTCACCCTTCCCTTTTCGAGGCTAGAAATCCGTTATGGCTAATTGATGACTATAACGAAAGCTGCAAGTCAATATCTGCTCTCATTTTTATGTTACAGGATATTAAAATTTCTGCAGTTTAGAATTCAGCTTTAAAAATTCAAACAAAATAACCATAATGGAATCAAGAGCTCCTGAATCTGCTTCCTCGCTGCCATACTTGAAATCAGCAGCTCCATTCTAGATACTGAATGAAAAAATAACCTCAGTATTGACAACTTGTCTTTGAGTTTTTTGGGCATTGCACCGAGCAGAGATATCTAGAGTGACAGCCAAATGGCAATGAAAAATCAGGTAATTGTCTATTCATTTAATTACCTAGGGTAAAAAATCAACTCTCTGAAACCAAGAACTGACAGATTTTGAATTTCTGCAACAAAAAAACGAGAATTGATATTTACTTAAAATTTTTGATATACCCATATACACAGCGATCAAGTTGAGCTACATAGCCTATTAAATAAACCTGCACAGTTCATCTCCTACCTTGAGCCACAAACTTACTGAACACCCATCGTAAGAGTTTTGATACTATATATAAAGTATGACATTCACTTACAGAACAAAGTGGATCTACATTTTAGAGACTATTCAGGGTTTATTTTCCTGCAAAGTGTTGCATATAGGGTGAATTGTCTTGTAAGGAAGGTTAACAATTATCATGTTATAAAAATGCTATACAGGGTGAGACAAAATAAAGTGTAATCTAATCATAGATTTTATATACCCAGTTCCTTTTATTCTTTTGCAATAAAATTCTTGTATGAGATGTCAAATTTTACCAGCTTTCATAGAAAATTTATTGCGTTCAAATCGAACAAAGCATTCTAAAGTTATAGTCATTTGAGTGGAGGTACCCGATTTGAACAACAAACAAACTACGCAATTAAGTTTACGTGCGTTCTGGTAACAAAGGCTGTTGTCTCTTTCAATTGTTATGATAGGGACATCTATGGAAATAAAATACACATGTAACAAGAAAACAATGGGCTGTAGAATGTTGAATATCGGGTAGTGGGTTGACATTTGAAGTAAAAACGTTCAGATCTCTCAAAAAACTCTTCTGATTCGGCTGTTGTTTTGTTGAATCATCCGGATCAGAATCTTCAAGAGCCTTCTTAGTTTCTGTTACTAAGAGTTGCGTGCTGTTTAGCATATAAACAATATTTTAAAAAGCTCGAGGTGATGGGACCTGGTTGGCATCCATAAACTACAGACAAAGACAAAACAGACGGCAATCTACAACCGGACTATTTACAAAATGCCAGTGCTGTTTGCTACATTGTTGGGCCATGATTTATTCTCCTGGCATTGGTTGTCAAGATCGTGTACTGATGTCTGAAATATCCACCAGTACTTTGATCTGCATCATCTAAGCTTCTTCAGTATCTATGAACAATGTGTGTCCGTTTAAAATTTTTGAATGCAGCGTCAAGTTCATCAATGCACAATTAATTAAAAATTACCCACTGCTGACAGGAAAGATTTCATGTTGAAGCAATTTTGTTCGATATCAAAATCGGGTACCTTGACCTAAACGGTTGTAACTTTTGAATGCAATGGTCGATTTCAACAAACTAAAATGCTAATGAAAGCTGAGCAAATTTGCTATATATCAGGTATAATCAAAAATGATAAACCTAGACAGATTTGCTGTTAAAAAAATTCATTCTGTGATTTCACTTTAATTTGACTCGTCCTGTATAGGGAGTGGACAACTTAAAAGGCACCTATATAAATAAAGGGAAAATAAAACAAATGAACTATGATTTGCAAGAGCATAAACCAAAAGGGGGAGGGAGAGACTTAATAATTAGCAACAGCGCTTTGCATGTACATGAGTAAAAAGCACTATAAAAATCCCATTATTATTTGAAAGCAGAACTTTTGGCTTTTGCTATATTTCCACCTACTTCAGGGAAACCATAAATGACTCAATCCTTCTCCCTCCCCTCCCACCCCCCACCCCCCAAAAAAGGGACCCACCTAAATGAAGATTATTTGTTTCACCTCACCTTTTTGTCAAACCTAGTCATAATATCATTCAAAAACAATTTCTCCCATTTAAGATTCAAATCAATTAATCCTTCTTTCCCATTCTCATCCATCCTGATATTATATGCATCGCACATCTTGTTCTAATGAGATCAATTTGTAATGCAGTACAATATCAATGGGTAACCTTTATTTCTTGGAAAAACACCCAGAAGGGATATCTCATCCATCAACTTAATTGGAGAGGTTTGCTTTAAATATAGAAAGGGGGGGGGGTCAAATCTCAAAACAATGGAAAATTGAAATAAAATTGAATTTGTACTAAATTGAATTTCACAGGTGATGGTGGGTTATAACTTAATTTAGGGACCATTCATAAACACTTCCAAGGTGAAGTGTGACACTTTGAAGTGTGACACAAACAAATGTATTTTTTTAGGGGGAGCTCGAGGCATTCTATTCATACCTGAAAATATTTAAGTAGCCTAGATTTTTTTGCAATGAAAATCATTTGTCAACTCCATAAAAAAGCAAGAAAACTCATTTTTCATTGTAGTTTTTCATTTCAACCCCAATCTCTCCTTCCTTACATTACAAGGATCCCATATTTTAAGTGCCCCTTTTTGCACTGGGCCCCTAGTTCCAATAATTGTAACTCAGGACCAAGTGTCCAGAGTTACAAGGAATATGTGGAGTTACATTGCCGTTTAAGCTTTCTAAGTTTTGACATGAAATAATTAAGAAATTAAAAACCAAAAAAAATTTCTCTCAACACAGACAACATCTTTAAATAGTGTAGAATCATTACAAAACTAATTTAAATCCAAAGATGAAATTTATTATCCAAAATCTGGACATAAACAAAGTTGAGGTTGTCAAATTCGGAAACCCAATGTTGCAGCTTACAAGGTAAGTTTTGGCCTCAAAATCACACATTGTGATTCTAAATGTTAACAAATTACCTATCATGAGATGCACAAGACTCTCAAGAAGCATATTGATCATAAAATTTGTAAGCAACTTCAATATTTTGGCTGAATTTGCGGTGTGGACTTAGCCTCAAGATGCTCTGTATACAAATACTTAAATGGCAGTTTTACTACATAGTATTTCCCATGACTTGACACTAAGTCAAGTCATGGTGCCAGGACTACTGGGCCCCTAACAAGTGTTTGTGAATGGTCCCTTACTCACGTGAATTGAAATTTGACCATCCAACCAATGCCAGGTGATAGTACACTTACAGACACGACTGGACATTACAGCTGGTGGTTTGAGGGTATTTTAATTACAGCATCTTTCATTTTTTAACTAAAGATGTATTAATATTATGACGCAACTTAACATACCATATTTGACAAAAAATTGCTTCAAAGTTGCAAATAATCTTAATCAGACCCCGATGGTCACTAAATAATAGCCAGTACTTTGTAACCAACAATTTCAGTCAAATTCAAAAATGCTGACAAACGTTCTTGATTGTCAACTATTTAGGCCAAAGAAAAAAAAATTGTCGTCTCAGCTTTCTGTGCGCATAGGTTTTAAAAATCTAAATTTAGCGCATTTCTTCTTTTTTTTTTAGGTTTTCGAGAGATTTTCAGTTTTTTTAATCTTTTTTTCCTACTACTGGAAAAAAGTTAAATAAACCGCGAAAAAAAAAATAGTGGCCGAAAAATGCAATAAAAAAAAAATTAGGGGGTATTTCCGCATCCGTGTAGCCCTATTTTACTTAAAAACAAAACAAAACGCATAGCGCTTAGGGTTTTGACCTTTAAGTAAGCTGAGACAGAGTTCCTTTTTTTTGGCCTTATCACAACATAACTTTCATAGAATTCAAATTTCATGGAATCTTATCGAGCCAATTTTCCAAACATTCAGCTCATTCAATTTGGTTCAATCACAAATCCCTAGCAGGCAACAATTTCCATGCGGTCTGTTATCAAAATGCCGCTGTCCATGATTCATTCTGACGTGATGTGCTGGAGGTACTTTTTCTCGCATCATTCAATCTCGTCTGTCTTCTTGACCTCATTGTAACTTCATCAACATTCCCAGAGTGCACATAATTACCTCTCTCAGTTTCTCCTTAGACATGAATGAAACTAACGGAGGCCGAATAAAATAAACAAACATGTATCTTGTCTCGCCTTCCTTATTTTTTTTTTTTTTTTTTTTGTAGATTTTTCAAATGTCTCTTTTTTTGTAATATTTCAATTGTACATTATCCTAAAATATTTTTGACAAGACAAAATTTATTCTACAGCCTGCAAAATGTACTACACCTTTAAAAGCACTTCCGGGAAGTATTGTGATCACTGGGGAGGCCCAGCTGTAAAAACAAGAAAATACAAAAAAGACCTCTTGCTTTTTCTTGGATATAAATTTAACTCACTGAACACATCAAAAAAGGTAATTTTCAGCAAAACTTACAAAAATAAAAATAGCACATCCCTCTTCCCCTGATTTTTTAAACGCGGAGACATGGTAGGCACATGTTGTATTTTTATTTTGCCTAAACCAGAACAAAAACCAGGTCATTTGCATGGTATATCCTGCTAAAAAACGAGTACCTCCAAGGTCATTATTTCCATTAAGCTTCAATGTTGCCTCCAGTCTAATTCAACATCATTAGCTCTCATTCTCTCAGACTTCATTACTTAATGTAGCCTTAATGGGTATAGTGTTGTTCTCTTAATATGAATGACTGACAAGGACAGAGATATGCTCTTAGAAATCCAATGGTATGGTGAATTCTACAACTTACTTATATCAAAATCTGGGGGAGCACTTCCATTATGCTCACCCAGGATGTGCCTTTGGGACAGACCCCCTTTTTTAAACTGGCATGTGCCCACTGATCCCATTTCCCCTTTATATTTCAGCTATAACAATTCAATTATAAACAGAGTTTAAACAAAATATTTTTTCACTTTCTATGCGCTGCAGGCCATTATTAACAATTTGACAAATTTCTATGCTGTTTGAGATCTATCTTAAGTTTGAACTTACGATTTTAAACTCAATGACCCATGACACCTAAAAATGATAATTTGCTTTGCTTTCAATACACTTACAAACATTATGCACAGCACAATCTATCATCACCCTTGAAAGATTCAACTAAATACGTTTAAGTTGATTTGCATGACACATACATAGAAAACAGAAAACCATGTCACCCACCACTTCAACGTTTCTTGGCAATATAAGACCCTCACCCTTTTATGCTGCAATACATCAAACAAACCTTTCGTCATAACCTTTTGCTAGAATTGCAATCATACTAACATGAGTCATTTTCTTGCATGATCTACTCTTTCAGGGTGAACTTTAAATTAAATTGTCAAGATTTAATAAAGATTTTTAATATAATTTATAATTTTCAT
>JXSR01S013732.1:50138-70167 GCA_000969725.1 Ophiothrix spiculata
CATAATTTTTAACATCCAATTAATTTCAGGCAACAAGTTTTACTTACCATATTACGATACCCAATAGTATGTGATTCAAAGCCAATCAAATTTTATATAAAGGTCTCCATGACAGCAAAACTAATTTTACACAAGTGGATACTCATACTAGTGGTAGAAAAACATGAGCAAGGTTAATTTGAATCTTAACACTCTACAAATTTATTGCTTACCTGAAACGTTTGCGCTGGATCAACCAGCATCTTCAGCATGAAACAAAAACAGCTACATCACCTGCTGAAGACACTGGCTGGTCCAGCGAAAATGTTTCAGGTGAGCAATACATTTGGGGAGTGTTTAAGTTCAAATTAACCAGACCTAGCTGTGGTCAGGGTTTTTTCAAGGAGTGTGAGGGGAAATGGACCATTTTGAGGTAAAATACTCATTTTTAGTCCTAAACTAATTTCAGTGGGTTAGAGAGGGGTGTGACGCTCCAACAGCACCCTCTCCCCATACAGGCTTGAAATTAACCTCTCAAGACTTATTCTGTTGGTCAATACAGTTATTTGAAAGAAGCAATACAAATCTAAGCAGGCAGCATCAATGGCCCCACTTCTGCTCTCTACACCATTGCTATATAAGTTTTGCTGTTGTTGTACATACATGTCCTTCCATTTATCTTAGTAAAATGATCTAAATTTGACCTTGAAAAAGAGCATGCAAAGCCTCTGTACACAATTTTACAAAATTAATCACTAAATGTTAAGCACCTTGTGAAAGCGCCTGATAATTTTCCTCAATTCCTCTTCAGCTACTTTAGATGGCAAAATAGGCTCCATAGATGATAATTTTAGCAAAGCTTTTTTTGATACTATGCCAGAGGTGGGTCGTGCAGAGCCTTTAGACCTCACAGTTCGCATAGAATCACTAGATACGCCACCAGAAATGATCGGTGAAGTCGCCAGTACCCCATCTTGTGAAAGCGTTGGCTGGACGGCTTCTCTGGACGACATAGCCTGAACAATCAACACCATTTTTATTTCCAAACCTTAGTGACCATGTAAATCTTTAAAAAATATTGTTAAAATTGTATGTATGAAATTTACTGAGACGATTTCATACGTGTTGCAACAAATGTGTTCGATATCCTCCTTTTTTAATCCATGTCCCCTATTTTGAATCAATAGATCACAGTTTCATTCATTTCCTCAAACCATCACAAATTCCCAAACACAAACTCAAGTTCAGATCGCACACAAACTATATTCACAACTTGCTGACGACTAAGATCCCATCAAATATCCTCTGGCCATTACAATCAATGTAAAGTTCCATAAAATTGATTCTGAAAAGTTACTTTTTCCAATCAAGCTATGCTACAGTCTGATTCCTTCATTGAATACTGTTACAAGTTATGGCTTTCTGAGTAGAGCAAAATCTTCCACAATCCTTGTCTTCAGAAAGGACTACCTCTATTATAATATTCCAACTGTATTTCTTCCAAATCATCAAATACATTTCCCGAAGAGTAACTTGAAAAGTTTCTGTATAATGCCAAATCAACTATCCAACTTTTATTAGTTAGCTATGTCAAACTGAAAGTCAACAAAACTGTAGCTGAAATGATCCACTTCAAAATAGTTCTCTCATATAAGCTTATCAAACAGGAGAAAGGTGCGCTGCAAAGGTGCCACTTTCTATGAACACAAATGCTTCAAGAAAAGTGCACTCCATGTGCCTGCCTCAATACTGCCCTGACGTGTGTATCAAACAGCTCCTACGTGTAGCCTATTGTCTAGTCATATCAACTGAGGCTTGTATGATGAAGTCAGTCAGTACTGAGTCACTCCCTCCTCCACTTCATTTTAATTCCTTTCCCTTTACAAACCAAGCACCTTTTCCTTCAGGAACCCACCAATCCACCTAACCTTCTCCCATTACCGCAAACACTTCAACAACAAGAATAAAGGGAGTAGTGGCAAACACACAACCTTGCCTTATACCCCTTATTATCAATACAATATATACACATTGGATTGCTTCCAATTGATGAAGGCCTGACGTTTAATCCCCGTGTATCAACTTTGTTGTTTACAAATATGTTATCATAGCAACTGTTGTTCGTTCAAATCTAACACATAAGTTAGAGCTAATCAGGATATAGATAATTAGCCAGGTTAGCTGTAGGCCCTATATGACATCAGATTCATCAACAACTTTACCTGCCCACACAGCAAAAGTTGCTTGATCTGTAACCCAGGGCAGCAAATATAAATAAGTTTAGCTTACCAGAATATACTGTATTGTAGTGCCCCAAGGTGGGACATTCCCACAGGGGACCAACAGCCTAATGAGATTTCTATAACTAAAGAGCAATTATAGTAATTTTTTGCAAAAGTAAACAAGGAGGCATAGCCTATAACAGGACTCGAACGCAGAACATCTGTATCCCGAACCGTTTGCTATAACACTTCAGTCATTTCGGGAGGGTACAGCATTTTCAGATATTAAATATTTCCCTTTGTGGGTTTTTTTTTTTTTGTAGCCGACGCTTTTTGCTACTGTGGTTTGCGTGAAAGTAAACTTGTTTATGCAAATCTATGATGCGTGATTGGTCCAATTCAGTGCTTGTGGCACGCTGACTGTCGCGCGTATTATGCTCAAGTTGAACAATGCAGTATACACAGAAATTTAATTTGACTAACAACAGTATTTTATTCATAGAGGCAGCAGGGGTGGGAGTGACTTCTTTTTTTATATGATTACTATGTATGTGTGGAAAAACATTGAAATATATCAAAAATGGGCTGAAAATGAAAGAAAAAAGTTCATTTTTTGCCTCCAATACATTTTTCAAAAAAAAAAAAAATTACTTAAAATAGAAAATTTCCCACCCCCGAGTCAGTGAGTCAGCTGTGAAAAATAAGAATTTTAATCATCTTAAGTATTACAACATTAAATTATGTTAAAAACATTATCCCTTAATTGTGTCATAACCATTTGTTAAAAAACATTCTCCTTTGAAATATGTCCAATATATTCACCAGCAAATGTCAATACTCATTCATTGATAAAACATTTAAACCTAGGTAACTTCTGATGAAATAATTGCCTGAATTGCTTTCTCTCCATTTTGAGATAAACCAGCAATTAAATTGTGATATTCCCGAGCAACTCCACAATGCACTTAGGTGGGCAAAAAAAGCCATGGAGAATAAATGTTCTGTCCAAAGAAATAAACCCGTCGGTCTTTATAGCAGGGATTGAACATGTGGTTGACCTCCTGATTCAGAGTTTTACCCTGTTCAACTAGACCTCATCAGAATACATACAAATTTTGCCGACCAAAAGGTGAAAAATCATCACAAGACTTCATTTACGTGAAGTTAAACATGATAGAAGGAAGAGGTACACTCCTATATACATCCTAAATTTAAAAAATATACCCAGTACAACCAAATGCCACAAATGACATCACATACAGTCAGCGATGCACAAAGCAAGGCCGTGGGAGGTAATTCGGAGTCCGCTTTCATTTACGTCAAAAAAGCCTCAGTTTTCTTGTTCAAACTGTATGTCAGTAAGTCCTGAGTGATTCATAAATCATAGCAGGAATGGACTTGTATCTGACGGCAATGACGGGTGATATGGGCTAGTAGACAAAAACAAAGACAGTTATTGTCTGCCCCATCAATCAGACAGATACTGAACTGGCTTGGTTCATTGTTTGGGAGGAAAAGGATCTTCAGTCATGTTGGATTTCATGCGAAAAACCAGGGAGAGGGGCTCTAAATTATAGCTGTTACTGTCTGTATGAATGAAGAAGCATATGAATGAAGAAGCATATTTTAGGTGGTTTTTGTAAGGATAATTTGGATCTGAATGGGTTGCAAAAGAGACTATTTCAAGACTGTTTGTTGTTTATTTCATGATAGTCCTGGCTAGAGGAATTCAGTATGACTACCAATTTGATTGTCACATTATAAACAAATAGATACATGGGATTTATAAAATCATGGGATTTATGGTGCATTATGCCTTCCTGAATTGTATAATTCTACACGGCCTCAAAACACTGTCCAGGTGACACCACCATGATCCAGGCAAGTTCTATTCAACTTGGAACACCATTCCAGGTCCCACCGCAACCACCTTGATCAACCCACATTTAAACAATCCCAGTCAGGATCAGGTCCTCAAGTCCCCAAGTTTTTGTACAGGAGTACATGCATCAAACAATTAGCAGTCGGTTCTTTTTGCAAAACAAGTTCAAGCAAACTCAACTTATGGCGCTGCAGGGGTCAAGCTCAGGACCTTAAGTACTGCAAGCAGGCACCTTTTATTACCAATTGTTTCTTTAGAGTTATTGATCAAGCCCTTTAAAAGGGTATTTTTTGTGTCCTTTTGTTTAAGCTTGCTTTTGGGTATTTTTTTTTTTGATTAGTTTTTTTTTACTTGGGTATAGTCTTGTGTCCGAACACATTGTATAGTATCTATGCATAGTAAAATACAAGCAACATAGGAGTGTGCCCACCCTCCCACATTAATACTTTATCTATTACAAACTAAACCCAGACTAAACAAGGCCTTAAAAAGGAACCTTTAAGTTAAACAGGATACTTGTTGGGTTTATATATTTTGATTACTACATCATTTCTGATATTAAGCTCATAACTATTTTGTTAAAATAAATGTAAGCAAACAGTTTTCGTGAAATATACAGAATATTACCTTCCAACATTTTGTGTGTAATGTATACAGTGGAACCTCGATAACACAAAATCTGTTAATACAAAAATCCTGATAACTTAAAATGGTTGTTTGGTTCAAAGTGTGAACATTCTATGTGAATTCAGTTGGATAACACAAAATCCTAATAGCACAAACTAAAATCATTGTCGTCAGTGATTTTGTGTTAATGAGGTTCCACTGTATGTACATATTCAATTTTGGGTATTTTTTATGTTAATTTTTTTCCCCTTGGGTATAGTTTTGTGTCCGAACACCTTGTATAGTATCTATGCATAGTTATATCATCGAGATATCATAGAAGGAGAGTGGATGGAACCAATTCTTTTGTCCAATGTCCGTTATAAGTGATTATCGTTAAATTGTGTTTTGGTTATACACTATTGAAAACTAAATGAAGACTCGCACTCCCAACATAATGGATAGCATAATGACATGATACTTAATGTGCGGAACGTCATCCTTGACAAGGCTGGCGATTGTCCTTCATCGGTGAGGGATCGACCATTTTAAATTAGCGCCAGATTTAAAAGTTGAAACAATTCAAAGTATTGACTGCACAAAATGTATAGTATAGTACTCCCTCTGATAGAAATTGGCCATTCCCTAACGACAAAATCTTTTTACTTCCTGTCATTTTTCTAGGCCTATATTCTAGATGGCCGAGTTTGGCCAAAGACGAAAATGACATTTATATAGGGAAAAATATCTCAAGTATCTGTATTTTAAAAATTATGTCCCGCCAACCCCCGCCAGATTATCTTTAGTGGTATTAAACTCATGTCAAAATATTGCCTTGTAAAAATTCCAGCTGCACAAAATCATTAATTTTCATTCCGAATGATGTTTGAGTCACATTTGGTTGTGATTAGCAAAGTGTTGATGTTGTACTACATTTGATAGCAAATGTAACAATAGGTGATTTTACACAATAAAGAAGAAAATTAAGTTTCAAAACAAACTTCCGGTTTGGGTCATGTAAAGTTCATTCCAAGAACCCTGTAAGTTCTGTGGAAATCACGTAACATTGTGAGCTGTCGGATAACCATCATATACATCAAACGTGAATTGAAGTGCCATTACTATTCAACTAACAAAGAGAAATCGGATTAGATTATAGTGTATACTAATGGTGCTCTCTCCTTCTATGATATCTCGATGGTTATATACTACAAGCAACATTAAGAGTGTGCCCACCCGCCACATAAGACTTGATCTATGACAAACTAAACCCAGACTAAACAAGACCTTAAAGAGGAATCTTAAGTTAAGAAATCAGTACAAAAAATACTTGCTATCTGGTTATGAATAAATTTGAGTTTTTGGAGCTTTGTTTGTATTGTATTGTTTTGATTTTTTTGTGTGCAATAACATGAAGTGTAACATATATGTGATGTTAGTTTTCCGGGAGTTTCTATTCCCCAGCCCATGTCTTCTTACAAGTGCATATTTTGACTATGGGCCGGTCCACATAGAAACTCGCTGAACACTTCTTTAGCAAGGGGTAGTCCTCTCTGGCCAATTCTGGCCTTTTGACTGCTCCTCCATAATTGTATCTTTGTATTTTTATCAATGTGTTTGTTTGTTTATATTTTGCATGTATATATTATGGAAATAAAGTTGAATTGAATTGAATTGTTAAACAGGATACTTGTTGGGTTTTATATATTTTGATTACTACATCATATCTGCTGTTAAGCTCATAACTATTTAGTTAAAATAAATGTAAGCAAACAGTTGTGAAGTATACAGAATATTACCTTCCAACATATTGTGTGTAATGTATACAGTGGAACCTTGTTAACACAAAATCTGTTAATACAAAAATCCTGATAACACAAAATGGTTGTTTGGTTCCAAGTGTGAATATTCTATGTGAATTCAGTTGGATAACA
Source organism: Ophiothrix spiculata (assembly GCA_000969725.1). Lineage (NCBI taxonomy): Eukaryota > Metazoa > Echinodermata > Ophiuroidea > Amphilepidida > Ophiotrichidae > Ophiothrix > Ophiothrix spiculata. The sequence goes on from JXSR01S013732.1 coordinate 56,762, forward strand.
CAAAATCATTGTCACCAGTGATTTTGTGTTATCGAGGTTCCACTGTATATACATATTCAATACTGATTTTTAATAGGACATGTGTTATAAAGCAGTTGCAAAAGGGTGCCTCCACTTGGAGTTTGAATCCTTATCTATTGAGAAACCCAACCTCGTACGGAAGAAAGGGATTTTAAGAGCAGGTTTTCTTCCTAAGAACCAAATAGTGTCCTTCAGCCCCGTACCAGTGTTCCTTCAGTGGACATGTTCTCATTGGGTGGGCCAGTATCCTGCCTCGGTATCATGCCCTCAGATGGTACCTAAAGCTGCATTTATACTTGTGATGCATTGCGTTTTGAAACACATGAAGCAAGTGTTGGATTTTGATCCAAGCTCAAAATCCATTGTACACATGCTCTGTGAATTTCAAAAATGCAATGCTTAGAAGTGGACAAAATACCTTTGCACCTCTCAGTTTCATTTACCTGCATGGTCCCGCAGTCTGACACGTGATTAGATGCTGGGTTGCCCCTGTCTTCCTCTCTACAGGTAAGAATAACTTTGACAGATTGACTGGCTCCTCCTGGGCATTTTATAAAAATCACCTTGTTTAGGCTTTCGCCAAGGAAACCCAACTTGGTACTTGGTGCCAAGTAAGCTAAAGGAAGCTTATCTTCAACAGGGCTCCAAGATGTTTTTTAAATTCAGTTTTGAATGCAGGAGGAAGACCGGAGTACCCGGAGAAAAACCTGCGGAAGCGAGCATGGACTGAAAACCAAAATGCACATTTAAGCGCTGGGCGCGGGACTTGAACCCGGGACCTCATTGGTGCAAGGCGAGGGAACTACCGGCCATCCTTTCCTGATTATCTTGACATCATTAAATGGAGTTCCAAGATTACCTTTCAAGTGGTGCTTTTGAAATACTATATAGAGGAACATGGCCATTGAGCGTTTATCATCAAGACATTCCAGTTCAATGAATCCATTAGGTCTAAAAAAAAAAAATGTTTGTTTGCCCTCCGCGACCGACCCTAAAATGCCAAAAATTTGGGTCGGGTATTTTAGTTGGTTTTTTTTCTTCAAACATGTAAAATATGAAAAACTCAATATTTTCGATGGAAAACGTAAAATTTAGCAATATAAAGTCACATTTAGTAGTTTAAAATGCATATTTCCTGTAAATGATGACCCACAATCTTTGATTAAGCCCTGCATTGCTTGGTATTCACGATAAAATCCATGGAATTACATCATTCTTTAAAATATATGTTAAGAGTAAAAAAAAAAAAGATCAACCGACCGACCCAAAATTTTAATTTTTCCACTGGAGGGCAAACCAACAATTTATTTTTTTTGGCCTTCTGCATTAAACCTTGGCAGTGCTGCTATTCTACGGCCTTTATCCACTACTTCATCAGTCAGCAATAATCTGTGCTGACATTAATGGTGTCTTTCAAGGCACCTACCTACCTCAGTTCTTGAGCTGAAAGGCAGACCTGGACACTTGACATTTATGACCCTATTAAGACATCTCAGTTCTACCTGCAAACAAATTGCTCTCTGGACGGCTAGAGTAATGACCACCATGGGAAATGTATGACCACAACGGGAATTTGTTGTATACTGGCCAGCCTGAGGCAGGTCAAGGTCATGGTCATAAATCTGTCATTATCTAAAATAAAATGTCTGGAATCACTTTACAGGGGGGGGGGGATGGGGGGGAAATATAATAAATAAACATATTTGCTTTTAATTTTTATATAACTTTCTCTTAAAAGTTCTTAATAGGCACCCAAATATAAAACATGAATATTTTGTCAACCTCTTCACCAAAGCTTTGCACACACGATCAATAACCGCGCATTTGGGTAGGAACAGTGACAAACTCAGCTGTGTAATTATTCTAGTCAAGAGTAACACAAATTATGATCAGTCTTCACCTGCGGTCTTCCGCACACTGAACCATAGTGAGGCACGGTGATGGAGGGTACCATCCTAGCAAATGGTGGGTACCATCAAAGAAATACACATGTTGAGATGGCAGTATACAAATACAACATGTTTTGAGGGAAAATATCGCAAGATACTTTCCCCTTTGTGTTGGATGATCGAGGACGTCTCAATCATCAAACAACGAGGGACAGTATTTTGCAACTTGGTGTTTTGCAATACTTCTCCGAAATATACTATGCTGTATATGTTTTACTACACCTGCAAAAAGTCAATATATAACTTGGAAATAAATTTAAAAGTCAACAAATTCAGTACTTTGCTGTGAGCCATACGGTAGTACCATTTGGAAGTTTTTATTACTTTTCCTGGGTAGGGGTAACGCGTAAATGCATACCTGCGCAGTTGTGCTTGATTATAAACGTACACACGGGAAAGTAGTCAAAAACACTTTTTAGGCATCTCCCCATTTTGACAAAATTAATAAAAAGACTGTATTAACTTACAAATATTAAAGAGGTATAGTAATGTCTAATATCTATTAATTCTATTTCTAAATCTATTTATTCCATAGTTCTCGCTAGCTCAGTTGGTTAGTTCTCGGACTGTTAATCATGGGCTCTTTAGATTCTATCGATCGTTTCGCGTTCGAGTCCAGCTGGAGCTGAGTGTGCGAAAACTGTATATTCTATGAGGGTGTGAATTGCTCAAGCTAGGGTTGCACCAATTTATGTAGGCCGCAGTATGCCCTTTGTACCCAGGGAGTCCAAGTAGTGATTTAACATAATGATGCTCTGTAAAGTGAGGCAGTGTGGAATTACAAGTCAGGGGAGCCGCATAGTGCACTATAAATCACCTGCAATTTATTTATTCAAGTTATGAAGTTAAAAAGTGGTTTATCTAATACAAAGAATCAAAGCTGATGAAGTAGCTAAGATTTAAGGTTCTGTTCAATAGGCAGGCAAACCCCAAATTCAGACTTACAAGGGGAGTTTTGGGGTGAGTCATGTTTTATTCCAAATAATACACAGACGAAAAAGCATAACCTGTGCAGTTGATCACGATATCTTATTGCAAATTAAATATCCTTTCAAGTGAGTCTAACATCCTTCAAAATGACTCTGCTTTTTACATTTCACATTGTAAACATAAATCTGTCATTTCAGGATTTAGATAACTCCTTGAAATGAATTGTCTTCATTTTTTTCTGGAATCTGTCTCAATTTGATTTAGAATACGATGTATATTTATAGAAAATTATCCAAATGAAATTTCCGTTCTTTTATTGACTTACGGCTCATAAAAATAAAATAAATACATTTAAAAAAGAAAAAGAAATGCGTTATCATTTGGCTTAAGCCATGTATGGATTCTTATGAAGTGATTGACATTTACTGCTTGTATTTATCTGATCCCTGGAACCCGATACATTCATTAAAGCTGAATAAAGTGAAGCTATCCAATTTTTTTGAAAAAAGGAACAAAAATCAGAGAATGCTGTCAATACCACAGGCTACGCAAGTTTGATTAGCTCTAAACTGTAACACAGCAGTGCTATAATACACTCCCGGTCAAAAGTGTTTGTGCACGCTTAAATACTGGCAAAAACATTATTATTATATCAAACGACCAAGACTCTGAAAAAATTAATGTTTTTATAGGTGCTTAATGTATCCAATATAAGGAATTTATGTTTCCTCCGTTATTCGATCTTCCATAACCATAAAAATGACCAATTTCCTGGACCATATACAAATACACCACACTAACTTTTTGATATTTACCTATGTAGTTTATTATTCAATGCTCGTTATCACCGTGTAGCCGTAAAGAAGGTTTTCCAACAAATGTGCAGTTATGTACTTAAACTCCGTTTATTATGTGCAGAAGAAAGTGCGCAATATGTTTGGCACGCCATATTTTCTAATGCGGTAAATATAATTCTTGTTGAGTTTTTTAGATCTATGTATGTAAAATATAAATCCGAAAAAATATGGCGCAAATGATGAACGGTTCTCGAGATATGGCTGGTTAAAGGTTTTGTGCGCAAACACTTTTGACCAGGAGTGTAGCATGCATACACCATTTTGGAACATGGGAGCAAGGTTGTGAATTTCGGGAATTTTAGTGCTCGAGATTATTGAAAAAAAATTTGGACCAGATTCGGAAAGACTGTTTGGTTATCTGTCGATTATAATTCCAGACATCGAAGTCGGAACAAAATATTCTCAAAAGTGAAAACATGTTGTGAAAAAAGCACATACCTTACTTGATGGTTTTAAAGCTTTTTTCAAACATCCCACATGTGAGTATTTAATAATTTTGCGTTGTTGGCTTTACGAAAATCATTTTCAGGATTCCAATAAGCTTGTTTTCTTCCTGGGATAGAGTCATCCCGGGTGGGAATGGGATTTAACAACCTTGTACGGGAAAATTTTGCAAAGGCTGGAGGGTGAGAAATTGCAGCAGTACATGTATGATTTTAAAGCATATAATCAACGAGCCCATAAAACAAGCTTATTGTCAGTAAACAAATTTTTTTGCAATTGTGATGGTAGAGTCTGACTCACTGGTTCCACAGAAAAATTGTTTCTTTCTGCTTTTTCAAATTAATGTTTAAGCACCCTTTTCTATATAACTTTAAGAACCCTTTGGTTGGTCTAATTCATGCAAGTGTCTAATTCCCTGTGGATAGGCAAGAGCAAATCTAGACATCAGTGCAACCTTATTAATCGTAATATAAATTATATGCTAGTATAGTAGTATCATACTGACCGTCACACCTTGATAATGCCAGTTTGCATGGCAAGCTACTGCTTGATTGCTATTGTCAAGGCTTTCACTATTAAATCAAACCCACAAACAATCCTGCGGGTGTTACTGGGTATTCTGACAGGGTAACCACCCGTGTGCCAACAAATGCAAGACCTGGATGGGTCTCGAGACTTGCAATATAGGGTATCAAAATCAATCTGCTTCTCTGCCAGTATCACAATATATTTGGCTTTTCAGTCTCTGATAGAGTGTATAACAAGAAAGGTTAGATTGATGATAATGGTGTCCAAATTGCCAATAAAGATGTTTCAAATACCTTGTAACACTTCTTAAAACTGTTTAATGACATTATTAACTCCATTTATTTTGGAATTTAGCATTTCATCACATATGAGTACAGTATCAGATAGGGAATTCATTTGAACAGGTATGGTCCTGGATAGGATATCCATTCGAACAGATATGGTGGATTTATGGTCTCAGATAGGATATCATGTCACTCATTTTTGCCAATTGTTGGTGTCACATAGGGTCACCTTCGGAACGTGTTGCACTCGAGTGCTTACGGAACCTGTTGCACGCAAGTGTTTACTCGGCACAAATATTAGTTACCTCATCCCGGGCAAACAATAGCCATAGTACACATTTTACCTTAACTTGATTTTGGTTGGGAACCAACGGCTGGCTATCATCACAATTCACAAGGTGTCCCTTAGTGCTATAATTACATTTTCCTGGAAAATCCCCAGTCAAAGTCAGGAACCTTGCCAGGGTACTTCAATCAGGTAAATATCGTTGATTAAAAACGAAATTACTCTTGAGATTGGATAAATGGTGAGTAACATGATGGTGAGTTACAAAAGGCAAGTTGAGGCAAGACTATTGTGATGTTAGCTTTTCCTCCCTTTTTGCACAACTGGTATATTTGCTGATAAATGTTTCCATTAGCACTTTATTAAGAAAGTTAAGGTGGATTGAAAGGATGTTTCTGGAAATTAGAAACTGCATTTAGAGGCACTTGATTACATTGAACAAGTAAAGCTTAAAACACTGATCAAAATGGCGTTTGTTTGAAGGAAATCGGACATACGGTTGCCAAGATATGCTCGATTTTAATTTCTTTGTTTTCTATCATTTTTGCCAATATATTGATAACGTTAATGAGCAACATTAGCTATATGTGCTCATTAATATTCATATTTGCCAATATCTTATGAATAAACCTTCATACTATTTTTATTTTACATAATTTTAACTTGAAACTTTGCCAATGTGTTTCTTTGGCCTAAAACATTAACATATGATTTACCCCCCATCTAATTTGCATATTTGGCATAGTTAATGAGCATTATACAAAAAGCTAATTAATTATGCAAATATGCAAATTAGATGGGCGGGTAAATCATACATTAAAGTTTTAGGTCATAGAAACACATTGGCAAAGTTTCAAGTTAAAATTATTAAAGGTAAAAGTAGTATGAAGGTTTATTCATAAAATATTGGAAAAATATTGGCAAAAATTAATATTAATGAGCACATTTTGCCAGTTTTCCTCATTAACTTCATCAATATATTGGCAAAAACAATAGAATACAAAGAAACTATAAACAACAATATCTCAAAAACCGTTTGTCCGATTTGGCTCAAATTTTGGAATTATGATTTTTTTACTTAGCTCTCTGCAACAAGCCTATTTTTATCTCAGTCAGAGCAACTTCATTTTGCCTTTAATACCACCTTAAGGTAGCTTTAACGGCTAAGCCATCCTGCACAAAATTTCATAGATTGCACAGAATGATAAAAAATTCCAGTTAAGCATTTTAAAGTTATGCTATTTTTTGAGATTTCAATTTCTCATAGTAAAGACTTAATTTGTACAGGGGTGAATTGCTTTGAAAAAATTATATTTATGAAAATATTTTTTTCCTATGGTTGTGGTTTGTCTTTAAACGTCAAACTGATCACAGATTATCATAAATTTTGTTTTGATGGAATTTCCTTTTTGCTGATGAATTGGAAATTTGTAATGTTTGTACTTACTAATTTAAACAATCTGATGTTTGTGCTGATGTTTTCAATAGTTCTCTATATAATACACAAACCACATATTTCACCTCTTTTCCTGGTCATAAATAAACATTTATATCTAGGCCTGGGACTTTCCGGGGAATTTTCTACCCGGGTTCCAAACATACTTTCCGGTCGGGTACCCGGGTACCCGACCGTATTGATAATTGAGCATTTACAATGTAGGCCTACACAGAATCAATCACCTTGAATAAATAAGTTGTGCTCTGGGAAAATGAGCGGAAAGTCAAGATTTTCAAAATTGAGTTTGTGACATATTTTAATTCTCTATAATCTCAGCCTTTGAATGATATATAATATGTCATACGTTCTTTCTACAAATTTCATTTAGAGATCGAAATACAAGGCAGTCCAGTCAAAATCTTGCAGTAAAAAATTGTCGCAAATCGATTTTAAAGTTACTGATTACTATAGTGTATGATAGCAAAACGCGATCCTGGCATATTTGACTTTCAAAACGCGAGGTATAGTTTAACACTTATGCATTAATGTGTTTTATGTCAAAAAACAAAATCTTATCTTTTCACCATATTTTTACTTTAGCAGCCATTTATTCAAAATCTTCAATCACAACTTTCAGCTCATTTTGCCAGAGCACCACTCAAATGTAAACTGTACATTAAAATATTGGAAAATGTTCCATATTACAAATAAAAACAATTTTTCGTCAATTTTGGCTGTGATTAATATAATGTTTGCTTCGGTCAGATGAAGATGTTGTTATACATTTTTGATCAACAATATTTTGCTCAAAAATGATATGATTTTATTGTAAGCTCATGACGTGCGGGTACACGTGTTTTAGTCGCATGCCTAATTTATATGGATTCTTATTTGAAATTGTTTATGAAATTGAGAATCCTCAGAAATAAACATTTATATGGATTCCTAATTTGAAATTGTTTATCATATTGAGAATCCTCAGACTCGGAAATAAACATTTATATGGATTCCTAATTTGAAATTGTTTATCAAATTGAGAATCCATAGGTAATATGGTTACTTAATTTGCTTAATTAGCAATTACTAAGGAATAAAAATGCTATAAGGATTCTTAAACTATGTGGGGAGTGTGGTCGAGTATTTAGAATATGGGACTCATGCAGTGTTCGAAATACCAAGTGCGCCCATGCACAAATGCAGGTGACTTTTGGACTGTGCATGTAAGCTTACTACTCTCACCTGCACAAGTGCATGTACATGTTTGGTCATGATAATTGTACTTGCTACAAACTATCGCCGTGTTTGTTTACTTGGGAATTCCCTCTCGACCGGGTGTGACGTCATATCATTCATTACTGCCCTAGAGGGGTATCGCAATTGATCAATTGCTTACGTCTCGTTACCACGTGCTTTTGTTAATACATTCGTCTTTGCTTTCGATACGGGCCTATATGTATAACGACTGTCTGGTTTTCATATTTTCACAAACAATGTTATGAGGTTAGGATGTTGACATTTTCATTCCCAAAAATAAATTTGTCGATCAAAACAAAACAAATACAAGTCAAATATGCCACCAAAGCCAAAGGGAAAGACTAAACCCCAGACGCAATGTACACTGTTTTGTTTATAAAGAAAAGTTTGGCAGTTTAAAACCGCAGGTTAAATAAAGAACATCGCGGATGTTGCTTCTGAATCTCCGCAGACTCCGGCAGAATCTGTAGCGGAAAAGACACATGTGTTGGTCGATCCACCGATATCGTTGGACATTGTTATGTGCATGCAGAAATTATTTTGTGCAGGTAAATTTTTGAAGTTACATGCACATGTGCATGTGGTGAAAAATTTGTATTTCGAACACTGGACTCATGATACACAGGTTGCGGGTTTGACCCCTAGTCAGTTGATTTCTTATATCAAGCCTTCATTCCTAGATATTGCAGTCCAGAGCTTTGTCAATCATTCTCCTGAGTTTGGTGAGGAGTGTAATGAGGTTCGTAATTTTAAATATTCCTATGTTAAACAGTGTTTTTGTATAAGGCAAAATAAAAAACAAGTTTGTTTCCTGTCGGTGGTCAAAAAACCTAAATGCGAAAGGCTGGGTTTTTTTTCTTCGTTTTTTTCTGTTGTTCAAGAGGTGCTAAGGCAAATTTTGATTGAAAATCCGCATGGGTGATGATTTTTTCAGTAAGAAACCTGTCCAGTTTCAAGTTTTTGTTGAAAAGAAAACACTTCTTTAGTAAAAAATTTGCAATTTTCTCCGTTCTTTTTATCAAATTGGCTATTTTGATTTTCTTTTTCTAAAATATCAAATAAAAAAATGAAATGCGCAAATAATGACGCCAAGACGAAATGAGCGCGGCGCATGGGAAACAAACTTGTTTTTTGTTTTTGCCTAAATTGTAGTGGGAGTTCAGAGAAACACTTCTGGAATGTCGTTATAAGGAGAGCTGTATAGGAGCTCATGTGCACCTGACCTCAAACGTTAAGGATGTACTTCACAAAATAATATCGCCCAACCCTAAGTGTTTTGAACTCAGGCCTGAACAAACCACTGTTGGTAGTTCCTAAAAATAAGTGTGAAAAAAATAAAAATCACCTTGGGTTGGTCCAATTTTTGGGATAAATATTTTTTCTAAAATATTTTCTTGGCATCCAATCACAAACAATGCACATATTCCATGATTTGACCAACTTTTAATAATTTTACTTTTTATTCCACCCTCAGACGTACTGGAAGCACTGAACAAATATGGCGGAATTAGCAGACAGCATTCCAGGATGGGCTCCCGCGAAATCAAGCCGATAAACCCCTTTAAAATTGCATCTTTTCTGATCAGATATATCATATTCTAGTAGAAAAATAAGGTGAGAAGTGGAGCTATTCAATAATTTGGCTAAAAAATGACAATTTTCGCCCTTACTTTTACATGTAAAAGAATAGGCAGGCTATTTTGTGCCGTAAACCCTTAAAGTCTGCTTATATGCCTTGAATATATAATGCAAGAGCTCTTTAAGGAGCATGATTACTGTTCAATTTAATCAAAGATGCCACCATGTAAAAAAACACTAAAACTTTCACAAAATCCTGAAAAAACACGTAAATTTTGACAAAAAAGCTGAAAAAAGGGCTGAAAATTTATAAAAACGTGTAAATTTGGAGTAAAAAAATCCTGAAATCAGGTTAAAACAGGAAAACTGGCATCTCTGATAATTCAGTAACTATACCCACATTTTTGAAACCTGCAAACAGTCGTAGCTCTTTGTGAAATACACACAGCACCATTTACACTCAGTATTTGTTACTATTGTTCATGGTCCGATTAATATAATAACCTTTTGTGAAATGGACCTTATTGTCATCCGTAGCCATGATAGTTTTTAGACTTACCAATGTACTTGTGAATAGAACTGACGATCATCTTTGTGATATATACCCCTGGTGAGTTATCTGCAATTGTTTATCATATCCAGGGAACACTGTACTCTAGTCCTGCTCTAGTCAATATCCCGTTGATCTATGACCTGTCTCCAGGTCATAAACTAATTACCATATTCAGTTTGAACTTGTAATAAATCAGGTATTAGGAACCGTTACATTGATCCTGATACTCTAAATGACCTCAAAAGCACCTTTTAATCCTGGTCAAGATCACCAATGATCAAGATTCAATTCAATGACCTAATTAATTTAAAAAATGTTTCAATGTGACAAAGTGTACAGATTGTAACATTACTCCTACACTGTCAGAACCTAGCATTTCTGCACAAAAGATTTATTCAGCAATATCTTGAAAGTCATTTATCTGACTTGCATTATTTTTGACTTGCAAAAAAAACAAGCTTGTGGAAATACTATATACTTTGATCAACACCAAATAGGCGGGCCTCTTCACATCGTGAATTAATACAGATAAGCGCATGCGTAGCTGAACACAGCACAAATGCAGGAGACGCAGTGCGCGTTGCGTGGTGACTTGCGCATCAGTGTCGACGGCGCGTGTGTAAGCGGGATTATGTTTACTTGCGGAGGAAGAAAAGCCTCATAATATTAATAATACCCAGTATTTATATGCGCTATTCACCGTAGTATCATAGCGCTTGACATTATTATTATTACGTTGTTATTAGGAAATCATCACTCTAATTTCACCTCAACTAGATCGCATTCTTATGACGCAGACCTATCGGAACTTGGATCGTAATATTCCCCTAACAGCTCCCCAATGCGCTTGGGTCGACGAAGCAATCAGGATTAAATGTCTTGCCCATGGACATAACCCGCTGGCCGTAGTGGGCTCGAACTAGCGACCTCATGATTTGGAGTCCTGCACTGTTCCATTAGACCACACGAGCTCCTAATTCCCACCTGTTAAGTGTTGATCAAAGTATAAGTGCCAACAGTGTACAATGGTTTTCCTTGTCTGATATCCTAAAATTTATCTGATGGAGTTTTAATGATTCTAATTTCTATACTTTAATCTACACTAAATAGGTGGGAATTGTGAGGTTTTTCTTCATACGCAAGCAAACATAATCCGTCTTACATGTGTCGTAGATACTAATGCGCGAGTCACACGTACAACATGCGATGCGTCTCTTGCAGTTGTGCTGTGTTAAGCTATGCACACGCTTATGGTGCGTTCAGAGTCCAGCAATTTTATCACTGCAACATCGCTCGACATCTAGCGATAAGCAGTCTTCAAAAGTTAAAGCGCACTATGTGTAGCTGTGTGTAAAGACTGCGTATCGGCAGATGTTGTGCGATGGAATCGCCGTGAAATCGTCGGACTCTGAATGCACCATTAGTCTGTATCAATCCATGTTGTGAAGAAGCCCACCTATTGGGTGTTGATCAAAGTATAAAAAAAACAAAATTTGAAATCGAAATCTGGCAAAACCAGTCACATATAGGCAAATCAAAAATTTATTGGACGATGTAAACGAAAATGCAGGGAGGGTTTGCATTTAGAAATTATGGGCCCCTCACTCTGAATTTTTGTTTATACTGTCCAATCAATTATTGTTTGGCCTATAGTGAAACCTATATGTTACTCATTTTGATATGTCTCAACAATGCTATGTGAACAGGTGGAGATCTGTAAAATAAGTAACATGTAGGTTTAAAGTGTGACTCGTTCACATAATTTGTGCATGTACTTACAATGCTAGCTGAAAGAGATGGCGCCGACTGGCCTAGCAACTGTCGCATTCGTTGTAAATTGGACGAATCGCCAAGGGTGAGGGCGTTTGTTGTACTGCTATGATATCCCATCTTGGGTGTACTGCTTGAGACGACGTTGAGTCCACTGATGAGACTCGCACCGAGGCTCCCTCTCCGACCGCTGCCAAAGCGACCTTCATCGATGGATAGAGGGCGGTTTAATTTGGGGAAAGAACGTGGGAATGAAGCGTTGAATCCGGCACTACGTGGTGAGGGACTCGTTGGTTCCAGGCAACGGTGTTCTACATCTTCATAATCACTCTGTAAGATGAGAAAGAAAAACAAATTAATTGTTATTAATCAGTTCTTTTGACTTTGAGGGGACAAAGTAATGAAAAAACATCTCTTTTTTTTATTCTGGAAATTACAGTGTCGCTACTGTTTCATCACAATTGATCTCATTTCACTACAAAATTGTATGAGTTATTGAAGCACACACTAAAATACAACCTGCTTCTTAAGCACAACATATGGCAATAGGATAACCAAATCATTTATAAACCAACAATCTCAAAAAATATTTCAACAATACCATCCAGAAAGGTTCTAGATTGTCAAATGATCCACTAGTATAAATACAACTTTTTCTCCGCAACCGTATCTGAGTGGAACGGCCTTCCAATCCCTTATCGATATTAGATTCCATTGCAGTTGAAAACTTCACAATACAATATTTGTTGTATTTTAGCTTTGTATTTTACTTTTGAAGGTCAATGTCTATTTCACCAGCTGCCACTTGATTTGTGATCTCAATTAAAAGTTACTATAATTAATTTCAATTTATACTTTGGTCATATAACATATGGTTGCCGACGCATGTCTGGTAATCGAAAGGGAGCCGCAAGGCCGAAATATCGGTATGACATAGGAGATTGCTCATGTTGCCTAGTCCTCGGAGAGCATTTAGAATGTGCCCGCTTGCAGTCGCTTGAAAATACTAGATACTACTGCTTGCTATAACTGATGTCGTTATTATGTTATTACTATTTTTGGACTTGTAAATCCACATTCAGGGGAATTGAAACATGTTCATATTTTATCATCATTTTCTGTGCAAAATACAGCGAATCCATTAGTTGGCATATCTGGTTTAGTAATGCTTGACCGATTTTATACCATTTTTCCTACTTAGTTGAGCCTCTTTTCCCTACTTTTCAAAATGTGACTGAATCATAAGACAAAAGTCACACTTTGCCTGACCAATGTGCCATGATCAATGACATCAAATCATGGGTTCAACTGCAATTGCCCTGTTTTCAATTAATTCTTACAAGGCTCGCTTGTTCTTTGACTAACGCACTTGTCAGTTGTTACCCTGGCCCCTGGGTGGGCCTAGCAAGGAATTTGAATAGGGCGTTTGTTGTACTGCTATGATATCCCATCTTGGGTGTACTGCTTGAGACGACGTTGAGTCCACTGATGAGACTCGCACCGAGGCTCCCTCT
>JXSR01S013733.1:18021-31595 GCA_000969725.1 Ophiothrix spiculata
ACAACCACAAAGTCAATGTCATCCCTGATCAGGTCGGTATCAGACTACTCAAGGGTCAGCAGGCTGGAGTGTTCACAACCACAAAGTCAATGTCAGCCCTGATCAGGTCGGTATCAGACTACTCAAGGATCAGCAGGCTGGAGTGTTCACAACCGCAAAGTCAATGTCAACCCTGATCAGGTCGGTATCAATCAATTTAACACACCAATGACTCGCTAATGACAGCGATATTAGCTAAGTCACTAAAAACAAGAAGGCATTATAGATTTGTTTTGATCAAGTGTCCGTCATTTGTACAGTGACATTTTTATTTTATTCGCAAAACTTTAACCACTATTAACCAACGATGCTATTTAAAATGAGTAAAGGTATATACTTGAGCTGAAAACTTGAAATAGAAAAAGCAAGAAATCATATGCATGAACATAACCAAGTTACTTCACACAGGTAATGCTGAGGTCTAAAATCTTGAGGTTTTCACAAGTTCTACTTTTCAAGCAATTTAGTGATGTTTATTTGATACTAAAGCAAAATTTAATGAATTTTTGTACCTATCCATGATTCAAGAGACCCTGAATGCTACCCGTGCAACTATCCGGTATGTAAGTATTTCATCTCTGCTTAGCAGCAAGGTGTGTTTTGAAACCAGTGCTTAGTAAAATCTTGATATATATTTATTTCTTCATGTAATGCCATGATAACCAGTACACATCTACCTGTTTCAAAAATAATCTTCAATTACAGATCTCTATAACATTAATCACCATCCATCGCATAAGTTGACTTAACATACATTGCTAGATTACAAATCATCAGCAAAAACCACTCGCTTTATGAAAAATGATTATTTTAATGCTTATCATTACATAGTACATACCCTACCAGTACACATCTACCTGTTTCAAAAATAATCTTCAATTAAAGATCTCTTATAACATCAATCACCATCCATCGCATAAGTTGACTTAACATACATTGCTAGTTTACAAATCATCATCAAAACCACTCGCTTTATGAAAACAATTGATGATTTTAAGTCATTATAAGATTGAAATAAACCCCGTAATCCTTTTTCCACTCGACTTGACTTTCGTAAGCGCTGTCAGTGTATTGATAAGAATCAAAACGACACACATGAACACTGTAATTGGTTTTATGCTAACGAGATCAACTATACGCATCCTGGTAGAAATCTTGATCTCGCATCAATAGCCCTGAAACATTGGTGGGTGACATCTTAAGTGAATGGTTATACCCCTAGAGGCAATTAATACTATGATTGTATAAAGCTAGCGCTATTTCAGACCCAATTTGAAACCTGTAAACAAGTGGGGGCATTTCTAGAGTAAGAGTCTTTTGTATCACTTCATAAAAAAATTTTTACTTGTCTCCTTGGAGCTCAGATTAATAAATCCACAAATATTAGTTTGCATGAGACATTCACTGACGTGAATCCTTAACCAAAATATTTTATATCCAGGAAAATACTTGAAGTTCAAGGAAAGAACCATTTAATCTGTGAGCAAAAATAAACATCTCTTACATCAAATCAACTCCTTTAAAAAAATAAGTTTCTAAAAACAGCACTGGGACAGTAGAATTTATTGGAAATTTATATCAAACACCCATACAGACTCACATCTTGTAGTGGTACCCCTACCCCCGATACGCACCTTAGTTTGCCAATTCCTGTAACAGTCGGTAATATGATTTTTGCCACGTACCTTCCAGTTATGGTTGAATCAACATATTTGCATCACCCAATGGCATTAAGACAGAAATTGCTTAGCGGGGAGAAATTGCCGGATCTTTTAATCTAGTGCGATACAGGCGGTTCTGGCTCAGCAAGGTGTTATAGACCCATCCCTACCACCCCGTTGGGACAAGACACAACTATGACCCCCTTTTGAAAGATTAGAAAAACCAAAGTGAAACAAAAAGTGGGAATTTCTGCTTGTCAGTTGAGATAAGTGTCACTAAATGTGTTAAGTCGTAGCTAATAGATCACCACTAATAGAAAGCCTCTAACACAGACCATCTTTCACCTTGTAAAAGTAACAAGATCTTGTGTTGCATCAGAGATCAACTGTCACTGATGAACTTAATGTATAAACTGGACTCCATCACAAATCTCATTGATTACATCCTAAATATCATTGAAGATGGGCTGTGATCAACTCTAATATGGTCAAGACTCTATCACAGTCCATCTTTCATCTGTAGGAAGTAATGAGATTTGTATCGCGTCAGAGATCACCTGTCATTGATGAGCACATGGAGAATTCCATTGGGAACATCGAGGCTTTTGATATTTTGGATCATTTCAAGATACGGATGCCTTGGTAACGGATTAGGAGGATTCATAGGAGGATGGTTACTTTGTATATTGAGGATGTGATAACAATTGAGCTTGGTATTTTACTTGAGGTGATTAACAATTTAGGAAATAGAATTTTCTTTCCTGAAAAGAATAAGAGATACTGATGGTTCTTTGTTATGTATACAAGATTAAATACATTTGATTAAGCATTTATATACTTAAGATTTAAGTTCAAGAATGGGCTCTCTGTTGTATTTGGAATTTGACATCATAAAGTAAAAAAGATAATTTCCTTATGAACACTCTTTTTGTCAACTTCTGATTGATATGGTACAGCATACGATTGGGTTCATTTGATATCAATTCAAAAACATCAACAGATTTGAAAAAAAACACCAAATATCCCATTTTTGTATTAAATATTTCAATTCCATTTCAAGCTTACCAATTGTCAGATGCTTAAGATAATAACCTCTTCCTACTAAGCTGATGCTTCTTCTTCTTTATTTGTAAGAAATTGAACAGAAAAATAGATGAGCATTGCTCAAAATATTTCTGGTCTTCCTGGTTTAATAACATCTGGAAGCAAAAGGCTGCAAAGACTTGTTTTTATTGAGGCATCAAAATGTTCATCGTGTACATCAAAATGAGTAAAAGACGGGGTTTCATTAAATTAGACCCAAACCACAAGGTTCAATTTTTAAAACCAAACATAAAGATTAAATCCAAAACTATACAATTTGATGTCCTGTATCTGCCAGAAAAAGACTCAATAAAGGACTTGGAATTTTCAGTTAAGTCCTACTGCAGTGGATAAAAAACCTTTTGGTAATAAATAAAGAGTTTTATTTCCAAATATACCCAAAAGAAATAACTTGTAGTTTTTCTTTTCACCAGTTTTGTTGACTGTTCCAACCAATGTAATCACTCCTCATAAATCAAGGACATTTTCACAGAGAATGAAAACATTTTTCAAACAAAACAAAACAAAACAAAAACTACCTCCTGGGCTGGTGTGACACAAAAGTTTCCAGTGTAATTCAACCCAATTTTTTGACAGTAACATTTCATTTAACTCGATTTCATCACCTGCAGAATTCGGCTATATTGATAGAATTAAGACGCAATCCGGTGTGACAATCTTTGAAATACTGTAATACGGTGTCAGATTTCAAATATTGGTGGTTAAAGGCTGTCTAATAATTGCTAACAATTGAGTGATGACTATGTGATGAGTTAGAGTGGTTTAAGAAAATAGCCTAACTACCGCCAAATTTGGCTTCAAAAGCGGGCGAGATGAAGCGAGATTGAGCTTAAAACCCCGCTGCCCTGAAGATTGCGTCTTAACTGCCTGTAGATTGGTTACTAAACCAATTAGACATGTTCTATAAAAATTCAACAGGATTGTATACATACATACATGCACAAGGCTTTTGTAATGCGCCGTTTCATAAAGATCACAGCGCATGCTATAAAAAACTACAAACAAAATATAATACAAAATACATGAAAATACAAGAATCAGTGATTGAATAGATGAAATTTAAGAGCCTTCTTGAAAACGGATGGAGATGTGGCAATACGGATTGATGGTGGTAAACTATTCCAGATGGATGGTGCCTTGAAGCAAAATGTATGGTCAAATGCTGATTTGATAATGCGACTACTATTGTATGGTAGGCGAGGCAAAATGAACTTAAAAAGTATTTTCAGGCCTTTCCGAGATTACAAGGGGGTGTCATTCCATAATGATCTTTGGAAGCGTAAATTAATAAAATTATTTTATATAAGTCATATCATTTGTAAAACAAATTTGCTGATACAATATGTCAATCTCAAAAATTCAGGCAGAATAAAATAGACATCTTGAATGTCCATTGGGTAAAACAGATATAGGGAGAGGGCATAATATAGGGGAATATTCCTCCCATTCAGGGCATTTTGATGCCTGGTTTAATTTCTGATCAAGTTTGTAATTAATTCACAATCCTTTCCTATGGGCACAGGTGCACATCCTGTAATCAGACGTCAGTTATTATTACGTTTTTCTTCAATTTTTACCAATTACATGATGAACTAGAGTAGTATTCGATATGATACAAAAGTGTCAAATTCCAGACATGAATACATAAATATGCTATAATTATGGGAAGATATTAAAATGATCATTATGCTGACTATCATTTCTTGATTAAATATCGACATAAGAAGAAAGTATTTTGAAAACAAAATGTAAAATGATACAAAGAGGGAATTTCTGATTGTAACACAGGACAAACCTATAGGAAGTGCCAGAGTGGTACAAATCAAACGATCATGGGTAATAATTCTCAGAAATCCCTACAAATTATTCAAAATAACGTTTCTTGCTATCTATATCTTCACATTGTAGTGAGAATAAAAACTGCATACAAACAATGCATTCAATGAGAATTTCTGATTACAGGACAAGGGAATCCTACAGAGTAGCTGACACAGTAACACAAAGCGAATGAATATGGATAATAATTCTCAGAATTTCCTTTAAAAAAACACTAAAAAATACACTTTTTTGCTAAAATATCTTCATAAGATAGCAGTCAGTATTATATAATGAAAAATATAATGGCTGCAATGAGAATTACAGATGAAGTCTGAAGAACGGGTCTGCACAGAAATAAGTACAAGTGTCACAAATATATTAAGTGAATGAATATGAATTGCATATATGTTTCCGCCGCGGCAAAAGGGTCCAGTTGTCGGCTCGTACATGTTGCTCCTTGTAGCATATCTAATGTATGGTATTTGTATACATCAGATATGCTACAATGAGCAACATGTAGCAGTCGACAACTGGACCCTTTTGCCGCGGCGGTACACATATGGAAATACGATAGATGTTGAATATTAAGTTTGTAAGGGCTATACTTTTGTTCAATATTTTGTTATAAACATAAAAATTACAATGCCATTTTTTTTATCTCTAGAGTGCTTTGATAAAATTTTAAGGCTTTCTTACAACGTATAGGAAATAATTCTGGTACCGTAAGTGATCCGTACAAAACACATGTCGAAAAAATAAGCGCCCACCCAAAATGACTTTGTTAAGCGCCCTGGGCGCTAATTAGAACGAATACGGTACTACATATTTGGCTGTCACTGATATTAGGCGTCAATACTTTCAATTTTCCAAAAAATTGCCTTCATGGTGTACTTTTGTCATCATTTTGGGGTGAACGAGTTCATAACGACTTAAGAAAAGGCACTGTTGATTAAACCAGTTGCTTTATTCTTGAGTTTTCGGGTGTTTTTAAGAAGCCATTTTGCACAGTAAATCAACGGGAAGCTAATTTGTGGTGTGTCACCAGGTAGAGGAAGATAGCTATGCATTTTTTATCATATTTAGTCAATTAAATGTGAATGATGAATATATAGACAATTTCGAGTAAAGATCTGCAGAAAATTAAAGCAATACTATAAGCTTTTGATCAAATCATTTGGAGGGTATTACCTTCTACCCAAAACAAACCAATAAAGCTAAAAAAATCAAAAGTCATGGGTGACAGGAGGTGCTTCATTTTTAACACTTTAAAGTATAGCTTTAAAACTTTCTGAATTTTAGAATAACATGGTGATTCTATTAAGTCAAAAATGCTCCTTCTTTCCATTTCTTTTAATTCCCCTCCTCTACAAACTTCCTGTCTACAACTTTAATAATGTGGGTTTACCAAACCCACGGGAGCAACAACACTTCTCAATATCACTTATCATCCAACATTTCCAGCACATCTCATGTAGGTGTTAAACAAATACGGCCGTTCCAAGCAGAAACCGACACTGAAAATATGAAAATGGATAGCATAATTCTGCGAATTTACCTGTGAAGAATTTATACGGTAATGCACTTGACTTAGTTCAAGATTCTCTAGTAATCTTAAGTTTGCTTTCAAGAACATCAAATATTGATCATATCAAGTACAGGTAATGAGCGCAAGGATAAATCATCCTTACATCACATATGACATACTTAAAAGTGCATAATATATGGGGTCCATATGGACCCATGAATTTGTTTTGAAAATGCATATATAGGATACAATATATGTTGAGATCCCCCTTCCCTTATCTTTCACTGAATTTTATCCATTACAAACATGATACCAATGGTTGAAAAACAACATAAACTTCTAAGAATTTTACAAGGGAAATTTGTGTAGGGACTCTGTGGGGGATTGTGACAGTTTCTGAATTAAGTATTTAGGATCTTGCTATATAGGGCAGGCCATATACTCATTTTTGTGATTACCATCTGAACACATTACACAACTATTTTTCAACATTTTCTTTGAATTTATACTTTACTTTTTCGAATGCAATACTTATGACATTTCTAACACTTACACACACTTTATCAATATTAACTGATGGACCATTGATAAAATACCAAGAAGTGTTTAGCGTGTGGATGGCTTATCAATTCCCTCGACTTAATTTACAGCAAAAGGTTAATAGCTGATAGTGAGATTTACTGTCATTTTATCTATTTTTTAGATCTTTTTTATCAAGTTGTAGGTGTTATTTTTTCAGTAATTCATTTAAAATTCATACTTTACCCTTTTGAATGTTGTACTAAACGATTTTAAATTATACTTTATCAGTGATAAAATTTTGAGAAGTGCTTATCAATTCAGCGGGTAGATGGCTAATCAATTCCCTGACTTAAATACCGCAGTAAGTTAATAGCTAATAGTGAGGTTACAAGCATCATTCTGTGAATCTTGTGTTTAATTCCTTATTTTCTCCTGCTCTTTTCATATGATTTAGATCAAGCTATTTTGAAGCTATATTTTGGGTTAAAAGAGTTCACAACTAATCAAGAAAAAGCACTTTTGAAGAAACCAGTTGATTTATTTTTGAGTTTTCAGGTGTTTTTAGGAAGCCATTTTGTAAAGTAAGTCCATGGAAAGCTTATTTGTGGTTTGTTGCCTGCAACATTGCATGTATTCTAAAGTGAGTGTTAAAGGCAATACAAACATGCCCATTAAAAAAAGTGGCTACTGGTACACATATTTACTTGCTAAATGTCAGGAACCCGGGATCAGGAAAGGACTATCATAGACCATATCCTGGATTGGGAATAAAAAAACTCATCCAAAAACCTCCATGGGCATCACCAGGGATGGGGTACATATCATTCCCCTCTTCTTTCTGAACACTAGAGAAAACAATTCTGAAAGTCCCTCCTCCCTACACACACACACACACTTTCATGAAATATCTTAGAGGACCATTGTGATCTCAGGTCAATGGTCATTTCAGAGTAGATGCACTGGTCACTCTGATCTTTCTAGACCAAAATAATAACTTGCACTTTTACTGTTTACACTTGAACTTGAACTAAAATGGCAATCTTGGACCATGGATTAATACATGTTTCTACAGCTACTCCTATGATGAAACCTTCTACAACTTAGGAACTTTACACAAATGGTGTACAATTTTTTCATTCCAAGAAACAACTTCATTGATGAAATATACTCTAGCAATAGTGAAATTTTTCATGAAAACTGAGGGATCCTGTTGATTTTTTTCTTTGTAGAAAAACTTTGGCATCCTCTTGAATATGTTCAGTTCCCCGTTAAATTACAGTTGAGTGGTGGTCACTGGTCAGAATATGTTTACATTGCCAGTATTTATCTAAAAGATGTTATTTCAGGATTTAGGCACAGGGATTTAGGCACAGGATTCATGGTGGTGATGATGATGACAGTCCCAGTGATAGTTTCTATACCAAATAGTACCAAATCAGTAACCAGGGTCCCAAAAGTCAGAAACATGAACACGAACAAAGTGACAAATTAGGCCAAAAGGTTGTATTTTCCTCCACCTCCTGTGCCTAATGATGGAACACTACGTTAAAAAGAGAGTACTTACCAAATCTTATTTTGAAACTCCTGAAAAATGTTTTTGTTTTCTTCACAATTTGAGAGGTTGAAAATATGATCAAGTAGCCCTTTGAAGACAGTAACTTTGTCGTTTTAAAATTTAGGATAGAAATGTGCATTGAAGGTAAGTCCTTTTCTGACAATAATATTGACTTGTTAATCATTTTTATCCTCAAAGACATAAAAGAAAAGATGAAACAATAAAACTTGTTGTCATATTTCAACCAGACTGTCAAAATTGAAGATTACTTTTCAGATAAAATACACCGCAGTGGTATAATGGTATAAAAGTTTATTCCAAGACGCATCAAACCCAATGCACAAATCAGGAGTATGCATAGATAGATATAAAGCTTAAAGACCTTGTCAACTTGTGTTACTTTTATATCCACCAATCTTTTCATCATTTGCTCTCATCAATATGGCACTGATAGTCAGGAGTCACACCATCAATCCACAGGTATCAAATGCAGTGAATTCCATTGACAACTAGGCACGTGGCTGGCACACGCCAGATCAATTTGTAACCGGAATCTCAGAGCACAAGCTAGACAAATATGCCCCTCTGGGTCTCAACTTCTTTCAATTCTTTACAAGTCATAATTGTCTCCAAAACAAAAAGTTTGGATAAAAAGCATAGGAACCTTACCCATCATTCCATTTTTGGTAAAGGAACATTACTCAAATTTACCCCTCTGAGTGTTAGCCTTTTTACAGAATTGTTTTCCAGTCATATTTGTTTCTAAAAGTTTAGGTTTATAGGAACGATATAGGCAGTATCCCGAAACTTTTCTAAAACATGTAAACTTATAAATGGAAAACAGCATGACTGTGGGGCTATACAAGACCTATTCAAAACATTAACTTTCAAAACTAACTGTTGAAACTGTTGGTTTCAAAAGAAGACGAGCATCTTTAAGTAACTTCCAACAGAAAATCTTAGCATGCGACTGATGCAAAGCAATGTTAAGTAAGCTGAACACATACATAGGACAGGAGAGATGGGTGTTACCATTTTGTCAATTATCTTCATTTGAGAAGCTAACACTTTTGAAATAATTTGGTTATTGGTACAACTGTACTGACATCATTACATAGTATCATAAGTGCACGAGTCATAGCTGTGTTGTTTTTTCTCTATTTAAAGTCATTTTTTATCCTTTTCTTGGTTCATGGCAACTTTCTTTTCTTTTCTTTCAGGTGGATGAGGCCCTGTAGAAACCATCAAAAGATGAGGGAAGGGATCTTTCTCTGCATGTAAGTCACCTGTGTAGCCAGGACCGGCATATTATAGGTTGTGAAATGACCTCTAGTTGGTAAAAATAGGCTGCTTTTGCAGGTTTTTGCATCAACTCCGGGGTGCGCAAGCTCCTTCGGCCCTCCACACACCCCTGGGTACACACATGTAAGTACTATACTAACAATCAGGGCTAGCAACATCCACATTTATTCATCCACTTTCATTCCAAGACATAATATCAAGAAATATACTTTGATAGCTCAAGTAATCTTTGATTTTTAAAGAAAATATAACGCATCTTGATCTGAAATACTGGCAACCACCTTGTATGATAGCCTCAAATTATCTCTCTCTTCATTCACCAGATATAAATAAGTACCAACCATTACCAGATCTCTGGAATCATGCAACACCAGATCTGCACGCTTCATTTTGTCCGTCATACCAAATCAATCTGTCTATGCGCTCCCAAAGCTCCAAATGCTATAAATTTTTATGATATACCAACATGGAAAATTATCCAAGTAGCTGCAATATTTATAGATTTACAGAGGAAACAGCCCAATATTTAGTTGAACAGTATGAGCCTCTTAAAGTTTATGCACCTGTAATGTAAACAAAATGTTAAAGGGACTAGCCTAGATTCCACTTAGAATTAAAAACTTTAAATAAACCTTTAAAATGTAGTAAAATCCAAAAAACTACAAAAATTTACACAGAAATGGCTCAAATTGACAGCAAATTGATTTGCAATATATCTATATGTGATGGTGGTGTGACTATCCAGTGTTTTCTAAATCCTAAATTTGTACCTCAGATGGATTTACCAGATAAAAAAACAAATGAAACTCTTGGAGATAAGTTAATACATATCGAAAGAGAAACAATTTTATCAAACATAATTTTGTTTATACATCACAGGTGTAAAAACAAGATCTTTTTAAGATTTGAAACTAGAAACACTTTTTCAACCATTTCAAAATACAGCTGGTAGATAATTTCATTTTTTTCCTCTGCTACACAAATTCAGCGGAAACTACCTATAATGTACTATCGATACATGTGAAAAAAATATATAGTCAGAAAATCAGCGGACAGGATCTAGGCCAGTCCCTTTAAGTTTTGGTAGGTATAAAAATTAAGAATGGCAAAAGACAAAATTGTTTTTGTAAGAAATATCACAAACATTTTCCTACTGCAGGGTGTCAATGATATTCTTGGACAGAATTCAACAGTCTTCTTTGTGTGTGGGAAGGGGGGGGGGGGGCAATTTAGCACCCAGCCACACCCTCATGGATACACTAGTGAAAATTGTACTCATACAATAATGTAAAAAATAGAATGTCAACTTACCAGAATGAGGTTGTTCCTTCTGTCTGCTTCTAAGCTGAAAGTATAAAAAGGTAATAATTATGGTTTAATTATTTTTGTACATTGTTTACATGCAGAAAAATCTATTTAGATCTAACCAATCCCGGATGAATGAGAGTCTACATAGAGTTTTATTTAGAACTAGCTGTAATAATTTCTGACAGTTGCATAATTTGTTTCATGTAACCTTAATTTAAAAAGTCGCATAAATTAAACACATCTACATTTATTACCCAACAAAGTAAAATTAATGAAATGTTAGAATAAAAATAATGAAAAAAGCATTTTCTACCTTTATTACCCCATAAATTAAAAGTAATGGAATGTTAGTATATGAAAGCTCATATTATTGGTATAATTATAATCGTTATTAAATTTTTTGTACTACACTATTAAAGCGTAAATAATTGGATTCAGAACAGTGATCATAAGCTAATGTTTGATGCCATTTTTTACAAGAATATATCACTCTTAATCAGCAAAGTACTGGGCTTGTTAATTAATTGGTTAAACGTATATTAATATATAGATTCTAAACCATGCAAGACAGAGCCCAAATTGTAACCATGCGAAGCAAAATGATTATAGACAAAGTCAAATGTGATTTACAACAATAAGATTGAGGTGTTACAAGATCTTCCACCACCTAGAACATTCTACTAAGAAATTAGATGCACACAAATCACCTTGGTGCTCAATTTTGATGTAAAGTTTGCCATTTCATCCACACACTTTCAACTCTTCAAACGCCCTCTGCTGTCAGTAAAGACTGGATAACCACACATGGGAGTGTGGTTAATAACTGGAATTCATACATTCTGCGTTGAGTACGCGTTGAAATTGTAAATATAATTGGACAGTTGGTAACTTATACGCATTCATTATTGCACGCTGCGTATCGCGTAGTGCGTTGTACAATTCCATGTACGCATACGCGTAACATGCTCACGCTTGTATGGCAAGTTTCATTTTAAAAGAAAGGTAAATCATAATTACAATGATTAACATGGGACGATTGATGGTTGTTTTTTCTATATTTTATTGAAATAGCAAACACATTTTTAAATAATTATCAGTCAATGAATTTTGAAAAATAGCAGGTGTGCTACAAATCGCACTTCTGGAATTAGTTAGGTGAGCTACAGGTGTGCCATTAATTGCACTCGGTAAAGATTTTAGGTGTGCTATTTTTGGCACTTTCATGACGTCAACCATTTCACACTTGATTTTCATTGGCAACGGACGCAATCTTGTGACAATAAGAGAATTTTCCATTAATTCTGAACACCATTCTAAAACAGAGGAAAGGTCTCTGAAAAGCATTATTTCTTTATGTCAGACTTGTCAAATGTGATGAAAAGCATTTTTCAGTGATATTTCTCCACTCTCATGAGAAATTTTACGTGCGTTGCGATTGCTGAAAACCAGGTACGTTTTTGGTCATTTGCAGTTGTCAAATCGACCAAGAATTCCGATTCTGACAAAGATGTGAGTATCACTGACAAAAAATCTAATATTTATCTTATCTAAATATGAACTCATATTTAATCAAATATAAGCTGCTTTTCAAAAAAAGAAGATCGAAAATGCCATGTTTCTACACCGCAAAATACGACCCGAGACGCAGTGTTCTTGGTAGTGCATTATTTACCGGGACCCATTACAACACATACAGCGCTATCGCTGCATTGCTGAATTAATGCGCCAACTAAAGCGATCTTTTTTCAAGTAACATGAAAGTTTTGATCATTTAATTCCACTAAAATGTTCTGATATATGTGTACCGCCGCGGCAAAAGGGACCAGTTGTCGGCTCGTACATGTTGCTCCTTGTAGCATATCTAATGTATGGTATTTGTATACATCAGATATGCTACAATGAGCAACATGTAGGAGTCGACAACTGGACCCTTTTGCCGCGGCGGTACACATATGTTCTCCTTGAAATCATTGTTGAATTTTGGAATTTATTAATGTTGATTTTGTTAGTAACTTTGAAATCAAAAGCAAGTACCGCGAATGCAAAAAACCCAAGGCACATGCTAATCAAGATGGCGGCTACCCGAAACAATACTTTGTCGCTCTGTTTGATTTGGGTAGTTTGCACTTGCGCGATGATGTCTTTGGATTGATGTATTGTGTATAGTAATTACCTATCGCGCTGTTCACTATGTTTTTCGACACTGGCGGTAGAAATTATTAATGAGGACTTAATTCGATGTTGTACATGTATTGCAATATTGTGTATCATCTATTACGCAAACTTCCGAAACCACAACTTGCGAAAGTGACAAGGTGCGCTATAAATCGCACCAGGTAAAGTGATTTAAGGTGCGCGCTATGTGTCGCTACATTGACTGTAATTATGTCGTTTAATTTCTGTGCAATTTTATTCTAAACATTGTCGTGTATGAAATAAGATTAATAACTGCTCTTTACTTGGCACTCGTGAAATTGCACACAAATCATGCACCTTGTGCTGAAGTCGAAGTTGTCCAACTCGTGCGGACAACTCCAACTTCAGCGGTGCATTATTATTATACAATTTCACTAGCGTCAAGTAATACGCAGTTATTAATCTATAATATCATTCACAGTTACATCAATACATACGGTAATGATAATAGATTCAACAACTCACTGTATCTCTTTATACAGGCGCGTACCGTTGTTGATTCGTGATGAATCCACAGTTGATATTCAAATTAGCGCGTCACGCA
>JXSR01S013736.1:35228-48742 GCA_000969725.1 Ophiothrix spiculata
TTATAAAGCACCTAAAGTACCAAATTTGGGTGCATTTTCCACTATTTTCAAAATATTTTCTCAAAAAACACCCAATCTGAGCAAAATTGGGTGCTTTCCCGACCCTAAAATTGTTTTAAATTTTTGAATAGGGTTGGTCGCTGAGGGCAACATAACAATTTATTTTTTTGGCCTGATCTATAAATTAGGATACGGAAACACTTTGACCAAAAACCTTAAGCGCTATGCAGACGTTCTTATTGACACTATTTTTTAGCCACTATGCGAAGTTTCTTCTTTTTGTGTTTTGAACTTACAACCCACATAGTGTTACATTATGTTTCAACACCAATCAAGATACAATTTAATAATTCTCTTTAACTATCCATCCTAAGCTAGTAAAAGTATATATTTTTGGAAAGATGAAGGTCTAAGCAGTACATAGGGGAGTGAGAGTTAGCTAATAAAAACCTCTGAAAATGCTGAAAACAGTGACAAAATACCCAAAAATAGGCGAAAAGAAAAAGCTGAAATTATAACTATTTTGAAGGCGCGTAAAATGCTGAAATCAGCATAAATGCCAAACTCTCACACCCCTGGGCCTATATATCATCACATTTCACAGGGTGACCTTTGAAAAAAATCACATAAAAAGAGATGTACAATTTACACTACACTGCCAAGTTACATCAGGAATGTGTAAATAATTTTATTTTGGAAAGAGGGTAGATTAATCTTACTGAGGTTTGGGGGAAATATTTGGAGATTGCTTTGTAATTTATAATCTCTGCATACAGGGTACTCAAAAATATTTTTTAAATGTTGAAAAAATAAAACACAATTTGAAATAAAGCATGCTTTCCTTTATACCGAAAATTTAGCTGCATTTTAAGATTCCTCATCAAATTTGCTTTCAGAAAATGTATACCTTTACTTGGATAGTTTAAATAATAAAAAAGATATTCAACTTTCTTGTGGTCTCACTGCATTCATTACTACAGCGTTCAATATGAAAACGAGTGGTTAACAAATTAAAGATGGCATTTTACAAAGTAAACAAAATGATCAGCACCAGGGTTGTCACTACGTCGGGCGGGACCACCCGGCACTCTTTAATTTCCACCCAGCTCTCAGGATTATTTTGAGTCAAAATACCCGGCACTCACGGCTCAAAAAATACAAAATCAATGAAGAATCAATAGAAAAATGAACAATTATTATCAAAATTTCTATTTTCTTACTATTTCATATCAATTTTACCCAGCACTAAAAGTTGCCTGGTGACCACCCTGATCAGCACTTCAAAAATATAAAAACTACTTACAGAAATGCCAGTATGTATCACTGAAAAAACTGAAACTTTCAAAAAATCCTGAAAATGTGAGTACATTTTGGCAAAAAGTTGAAAAAAGGGCTGAAAATATCTAAAAACGCATAAATGTGGCGTACAAAACAACCTGAAATCAGGTTAAAACAGGAAAACTGGCATCTCTGTACTTAGCAGAACTGTTTAGCTGCAAAAAGAGCCCAAAACCAAGGAGATACCAAATTTTCGCTAAGGCGGCAAAAAAACCATACCCTGTTTTACGGGCGGGCGTACTTTCCATGTACGGGTTGGGTTGGTCAGTCGGTCGGGCGACATTTTATTTATTTTATTTTTTTGCCCAGAATAACCAAAAAATCTCCCAAAATTGCAGGGGTGTGAGTGCCAGGTGATTAAAAGAGCTGAAAAAAGCTGAAAATGGTGACAAAATGCCAAAAACAGGCTGAAAATGAAAGAAAAAGCTGAAATTATGACCCTTTTTGAGCCATTAAATAAACTGAAATCAGCTAAAAAGCTGAACTCTCATACCCCTGAAATTGGGAGAAAAAGTAAACAATTTTTACAAGAAATTTTTTATATAAAAGTTTAACCAAAAATTGACAAATTGTGGCCAAAAAACTGATTTTACATGATTTTGATTTTTTTTTTAAATATAAAAAAAAATCTTCAAAATCAAAAATTTAGGGTCAGTCAGGCCCATAAAAAAGGTTTTTTGTCCATCCCCTAACCTGGATTTTTTTGTGTACATCTTTACATATTTACCTGAAGCTGCTGAAGATTGAGACGAAAGCTTCAGTTTGGATTGCTTGGTCTTCTTTGGCTTGGCTGAAATCAAGAAACATTTACACAGGGTTAGATTATCTTCTTGATATAGGCAAAAAAAAATAATAATAACAAACTGCATGTTAATTGTTTGCCCTATCAGAGTTCACAGCATTTTCAGAAAACAAAATTTTGTGACTTTTCCCTGATGAAATCTCAAAATTCCATGAACTTTGTTACAAAAAAATGGGTTACTTTTTTCAGGATGATTCTGTGATTTCTGTGATTGAGGGTTTTTAAAAAAAGTCTTGGAAGAATGTAATGGAGCGAAGCGAGCGGAGTGTCTTCATGGACGGAAGTCCAAGCCAGAGGGTTTCTACCATTAAATATTGCGGGAAACGTCATTTTAGAGGCAGTTTCAGATTAAAATTCCTTTCATGATTTATTCCAGTTTGTGTGATCAGTTTTTCTAGCTATTTACTCATAAATAATACAGGGATATATTACAAAAAGTCTGGAAATCAAGACAAATCAAAGGGCAAATCACACCCCCGTTTTTTGAATCCTACGACCACGCATGACAGCCTAGAAGTACAGAGATCTGAAACACTGAGGAAAATGAATCTGTCTGACTACTTTTGAGTTTTGAGCCGTTCCAAATTTCCTGACCACTCCATGATATGTTTTTTCCTTTTTACCTGACTGAAAAAAAAAAAGTTTATAATTAGCCCAGATTTCTCTGATTGGCTTCCCTGCCTATGGTGTTTTTTTTTTTTTTTTCAGTAGGATCCATTGGGAAAACTTTTAAAAAAAATTAGATGGAAAAAGATGAATTTTAACTAAAAGAAAATTGTTTGAATGAGTCAATAGAATGATTCTAACAGTTATGGCGAGGTAGCTCGTTCCATAGAGAAGACCCTGCAGTCACACACACTTTGTAATTCTTACATTTTAGCTTAATAGTATATCAAGTGTAATATTGAACGAGTAGTTGGTCCCAATGCTAGTCTTGACTTTGGGATAAATGCTTTCTGCGACCGACCATGAAGCAATTTGTAACACATAAAGATAGATTTTTCATGAGACATCTGGACCTAATCAAAGTGAAAAGAATTTGCAAACATCTCACCTGTTTTGGCAGGCTTAATAGTCTCCACAGGCTCATAGTCGCTCTCGTCACTATCGTCAACAGGGCTGAGCTTCCTCTTGGTGGTGGGTGCTTTGACGGGCGAATCATCGACGATATCATCATCATCGGAGGGCTTGAATGCGTCGTCATGGTCCATGTCTTCATCATCGTCTGATGACTCCACAATCTTCTTCTTTGGTTTGAAACTCAGAGTACTTTGCTTCTTCTTGGGTTTAATGGCAATAATATCCTCATCGTCAGATGATGGCTCGCTCTTCTTTGCTTTGAAGTTCAAAGTACTTTGCTTCTTCGGTTTAGCAGCTATGATAATAAATAAAAGATATTCAGAATTCATAATAATCATTGAAAATTACAAATTCTGTTCACATGAAGTAGTTTTGTTGCAATCTCTTACATGTGCATTATGTCATTAATAATAATTCATTACGGGAAACAGCTTCATCTTCGACCCAAAAAGTGTGTTCAAAGCTGCAAAGTCTGCATGTTTAATAATTCTGTCAGCACCCTTTGATCTCGCGTTTTGGCTGTCCTACTGTATAAGTCAATATAGCTCTTAGAAAGTTCAGGTGCATGTTATCCATTTATTTACACAACATTTATGTTTAATGATATTTACGTGGCTGGAATCTACAGCCAACCTATTCTATATGACATGAGTAGACCAAAGAAATTAAATAAAGGGAAATCAACACTCGCTGCCTATGTGTAACAGCTGAGCAGAGCATTCTTTATTTTTTACTGCTTAGTTCTGCTTGTGATGACAAAGTTAACTAAGTAAATAACATCACCTTCTGACTATGACTGCAGACTCAGCACTTCAAATTACGATCGCTAAAACCACATGTGCTTTGGCTCAAGGAGATGATACAATGATGTAATGTATATAGCTATAGCAAGCAGAATGTTTGATAAACAACATAACTCAAGTTTTTCTTCTCATTGATGATGCTTGCGAGTTTTGCCGTGATTTTTATGGGGTTTTTAAGAAATCAATTTGGAAATAAAAAAATCGGGACAATCCCGATTTTTCCCTATTTTACAAACAGAAATCGGGACAATCCCGGGAAAATCGGGACAGTTGGCAAGCATGCTATAGGCTTGAACCGAAGATCTGATGCACTCAAAACCTTGAATTAAACTGCTTGCTTCAAATTTACTCCGGCATTGGAATATATACATACCGGCGACAGAGCTTGGCTTTCCTTTCTGCGCCAAACGTTCTGCAAGTGACAGTGGCCTAGACTCTTCTGCGTTCTCCGACTTGACGCTAGCCTTCTCCTCCTTGACGGCTGCTTTCTCCGCCTTGACGGTTACCTTCTCCGACTTGATGCTCACCGCCTCTGACATTACACTTGCTGTCTCGGATGCATCGTCATCGTAGTCAAGTACCTTGCCAACTGCATCTTTTGCCTATATGTAAACAACATGTTTTTGTCAAAATGTAATAACTTAAGTTTTTTTGTCTTTTGCCTATTTGCAAACAACGTGTTTTTATCAAAATGTAATAATTTTAGGCGTATCCAAATTTACAAATTGATCTTCAAAGGTCTTCCTATTTCATTGTTTTACCATTAGTTAACTAATAAGATAAAATAAAATTTAGCTGCATCGCAATGTTTTAAACATAGACAATTTTTTTTTATTACAGTATTTAACCAGTGCTCACACTATGGATTGCCAGCCATTTGTTTGTCTCACCCTTGAAATTCTAAATCACGCATCTATCTGAAATTTGACTTGCCTTCTTCCCTCTTTTTATTCCAGTTGCATTGCCTAGATGATTCTTAACCAAAGGCAGTTTTTTTTTTTAAGGTCCTCTTGACTTAACTTGCAGCATTGTTTGCCCATCTCCACCAACTTTTCTTAAGCTCTCAAGTTCCGACACCATTACCGCCAGGCGTCTTTAGCAACACCAATGGGTGAATCCACTAGGAATTCTGGGTTGTCCATATTCATAAGGAGATGGCTTTGTTTCAACCTTGTCATGATTTTACGGTTTTTATCAGGTCCTCCCTAACTCCAGGCTCCTTACCAAGGGTAGTGCTAGACCCAAAATCATGCGAGTCCCATGGGACTTAAAGCATGTAAGAAATACAACAAAGTTTATAATTTGGTGAGTCCGGGACTCAGATACTCAGCCTAGCGCTAACCTTGCTCCTTACCTTCTTTCCCTTTCCTCTGCCACCACCGTTGCCCCCAGTTTTCTTCAGCAAGGATGGGTCAATCCTGGGTTGTACCCTACGTCCACAAGGAGAAGGTTTCGTCTCGGCCTTGGCTAGGATCTTCTGTTTTCTCTTAGGTCCTCCTTTCGATGACTTGGATTTGCTAGTGATGATCTCGGACTCGTCAAGTTTCTCCTGAGTTTCAACACGCTGTTATCAACCAAATACAAACACAAATATCAGCTATCTTTTCAGTAACAAATGAACAGATCATCACATATCCTTTCAATCAATCTTAGTGTTGTTTGATTTCCACAAGTTCAAAAAAGGCCTTGCAAATAAGTCTACTGTACCAAAAAATATCTTTATACAAGTTTAACCCTCTCCCCGCTAAAAATATGTGACCCAGGATCTACAATTTCTTCTTTTGACAGTGACCATGTCATTCCATTCAAATAACTCATTATTTACTCTGGTTGAAGCA
The DNA here is from genome assembly GCA_000969725.1 of Ophiothrix spiculata. Lineage (NCBI taxonomy): Eukaryota > Metazoa > Echinodermata > Ophiuroidea > Amphilepidida > Ophiotrichidae > Ophiothrix > Ophiothrix spiculata. Next base: position 41,090 of record JXSR01S013736.1, read on the forward strand.
TAAATAGCCTCTTTAGCTATTCAAAAAGTTAATTGATTATTGATTGGTCAATTGCTGTGTTCAATAGTTGGTCTTTGTTATGTGACTAATAATCTATTTGATGACCTGACACTTACATTATAGATCAAGTTTTATAAGTTATAACTCTTTTCATTTGAATTGAGAAGTCTACTTATAATTGAATGGTGTTACAAAAACATTCACCAAACTGCGGAAATGTTTATGGATGATCATGTCGACTGTACTTGACAATAGCTGCAATTCAGTATTATTGTAGTGATTATGTAACTTCCCCAGTAACTGGTTCACGCACATCCCCTGACAACGGTGTAAGCTATACTTTTGTATGGTGATCATTTCGATCATGGTTCAAAACTAGGAAGCGCGAACCAGTTGATAGGGTGATAATCGGATTACACGTAACACTTCGAGACTGAATAGGGTTAAAAACAGTATTAAAATGCAAACAAAATGAAAACAACTTCGGCGTGGTATACTTTTGCACAGTAGAAACTTTTTTTCCAGTTTCGAAAAATAGGGTCGGGCGGTGGAGGACAACCAAACAACCTTTTTTAAGGCCTTATTGATAGTCCCAGATTAAGTGCAATTAAATTTTTTTGAAAATCTAGTGATAATTTATGTTCTTGTTCAAAAATTTAAACTGAAACTTTTATTATTTGATTCATTAGTTTGTTTAAGAATGTTGTAATTATTTATAGGACAAAAAATGGTTTAGTCCTGGACTTAACCAATTGTTGTTCTTTTTGAACAAAAATGACTTTCAAAAAACCCTGAAAGGGTCAAAATTTGTACAAAATAACTTTAAAATAGGCTGATTTAACAAGAAAAATCTAAAAAGTTACAAAAATCTGAAATCGGCTGAAAAGCCGATAATTTTCATGCTTGTATATGGTGACCTATGTTACCTATTTGTCTTCCATTCATAACAATAAGAATATTTTATTAAGCTAAAATTTGAATAATATAGATGCATGTCCTAGCTCTAACAACATATTATTTCGTTTGTGGTGAGTATGATTAGGCTAATGAAACTTGATTATTAGTTTCCAGTCACCCGCCTTCATAACCTTTTCAATTTGACCAAAACTTTTCATTATTTTTATTAAAAAGTCAATTATCTGAAAATTGAAATGGAAATAATCAAAATTGAAACTCTCAAAATGTCTGACATCCCTTGCTGATCACAATGAGCAGTATTTCTTTGTTGTAAGGGTAGGGGATGTGGTAAATAATGAAAATTAAAGGATTACCTCATGTTTCTATTGATTGTAAAAATTGCAAATTTGTTTTTCATAAAAACAAATTCAAATCTTTTCTCAATCTGTTGCAAAATGTCTGTAATGATGATCTAAGCATTAATACCTGTTTTAAGACTGTCTTTTATTAACAATATAGGCAATAACCATTAAACATGTAAATGAAAGTTTTGACAATAATGAATTTTTCAAAATAATGAATAATGAAATCATGACCTCATATTTTTTGGAAAAAAATGTGACGGGAAACTAATAATCAAGTTTCATTAGCCTTACATGTAGGGTTCGCTTCAAAACCCAATGGCCAACTGACCGGTTCTGGCCAGTTGTTCAGAACAATAGCAACCGACCAGAACCGGTTGAGTTTGAAGTCATCCCTTACCTCCAGTTCTTCCATGAATGCATCCAAGTCATTCTTCCACAGCATGTTAGGCGTCTTCCTTCTCAAATCGGCAAGCTCCTTGGCCTAAAGTAAAACAACACCACAAAGATAAAAGCAGGTGACATTTTTTGTTTCACATTCCATTTGTAATGCATAGGGAAGGTAGAGACATTTGATAAGTCTGTATCTTTAGACCTTTTGCATCAAACTTCTTGCAAATTGCAAATAGGTGTTGGTAAGTGGAAAAAAAAAACAGATGTACACACCCGGTCAAAAGTGTTTGCGCACCAAATCTTCAACCAGCCATATACCGAGAACCGTTCATCATTTGCGCCACATTTTTTCGGATTTATATTTTACATACCTATATCTAAAAAACTCAACAAGTATTGCATTTATCGTATTTGAAAATATGGCGTACTAAACATATTATGTACTTTCTTCTGCACATAATAAATGGAGTTTAAATACATTTGTTGGAAAACTTTTTACCTGAAAATGTTCTTTACGGCTACACGTTGATAATGAGCATTGAATAATAAACAACATAGAAATAAATCAAAAGGTGGGTTTGGTGTATTTGTATATGGTCCAGGAAATCTGCCATTTTTATGGTTATTGAAGATTGAATATCAGAGGAAACAAATTTCTTATATTGGATACATTAATCACCTATAAAAAACATGATTTTTTTCAATCTTGGTCGTTTGATAAAATAAATACGTTTTTGCCCGTATTTAACGGTGCACAAACACTTTTGACCAGGAGTGTATACGGGCAACTTGTGCGACCCTGTGTTACAGGACTATTTCAAGAGATAAACGAGAGAGGTTCTTGTGGTAATAGGCTAAACATATTCCCCTCTGGGAACACCACTACATAATTTCCAAGAATAAAAACACTTCATGACATACCTTGAACTTCTGAAAGATCAGATGTTCACTTGTTCTCTTTCTTGGTCAGGGACTACTGCAGCATACCGACTAGGGGCAGGAGTGTGGCATGAGTGATAGTGACAAACCCTGAACTGGCCTTCTGATACGCGAGTGCTCCCTTCTTTTTGTTTAGAAAGCACGTCACTATTCCCAAGAGGGGAGTGGGGGGTTACTATTGATAAACCTAGTACCTCAATGCAGTCTCTTTCTGATTGCACCATAGATTTAAAGGGGAGATACCAGACATGTCCGCCATTTTTATCCGGCATGGAGACAAAATTGGGGGTATTCGGGTTTGACCGACAGCTTGCCGATGAGGCATCGCACCGTGTCATAGTGCGCGAATATTGAAACACGCACACACACTTTGCGTGCAGGTTGGCGTATCATCATCGCGTAAATTATTATTTGCGCAAGTTGACTGTACGCGTAACCAAGTCTCGGCTGTCGGAGTTGATTTTCCCGGGAACCGAGTGGACCCGAATACCCCCAATTTGAGCTACATGGCTGACGACGCCATTACACGGGCTGGTATACAAAGCCTGGTATCTCCCCTTTAAATCTATGGATTGCACAGGGCTTTCTTCCCCTGTTGTCAGCAACCACAACCCCATCCCCAAGAGGGCATAGGGTGGCTTTGGCAACTATTACTGGTTGCGTATGGTATTGTAGCCGATCCCTGGCCGCGTCACAACCTACACCACCTCTGGCATAAAGCCGTTGAAAACTTTTGGAAAAACACAACTTCCGGAATGGTCACTAAAATTATATTCTTAATCGGTAACAAAATATGATAATTTCTATAAACAGTGGAACTCACGCGTGAACACAGCGGATTTGGAATAACATAATGTTTATTACTATAAGAACCAGTGTTGTCACTACGCCGGGCGGTGGCGGACGGGACCACCCGACACTCTTTAATTTCCACCTGGCTCTCAGGTTGATTTTGAGTCAAAAGAGGATGGGTTGGGGAGCTATAGACAAATCCGACAAAGCACTCTCGAAAGACCGCCCTCTTGCGTCGCCGCCATTACGGGGGGCCAATTTAGTAGTTGTCACCATAGTCAATACATTGAGATGTCAGTCTTTTAGGCCTATTCCGGGACATACATGTATTCTATGTCCATCTTAAAATCAAACTTCTCTTTTTAACTGAATGAAATAACTGCTGAATTATGTGTTTGCTAAAATACACGGTTTGACGTGCGTTGTAAGAAAGCTGTTCTAAAAGCATGCGTTTGTTATTTACGCGCGGCGGCAGTTTTGTTGGATATTCACGCGCGTGCCATTCATAATCAGACATGTTGAACTATTTGTTGATACGTTTTTGTTTCATTACCATAACTGAAACTAATATCCGATATGAAGATGGTATAAACGCGAATACATGACTATATGGTAAGTATTTGGGATCCTGTGAACAATAAACTTTTTAGGCCCACTTTGTAAGCACCCCGGTAAACACACTTATAATTGCATCAACATGATTTTGGAAATCTATCCATAATATTGCTACTGAACAATGTAGGCCTATAATAGACGTACAGTCTCGCAAAAATATGTTTGGCCAGTTTCAGAACATCATGTAACTCTATAGACTTAAAGCATGTTTTTCTTTTCAATCTTTTGAAAATAACAAAATAATAAAATCGGAAACAATTATGATGGTAGTGGGCCTAGTCAAACGGATGCGTTATAGTGTTTTCCTGTTTTCGAATTATCTGTCTATGTTTTTTACACTCTAAAAATTATTTAAATCTTTGTTGAGTAAAAAGGTCACAGCTCATTGTTGAGTAAAATCTTACTCAACATTGAGTAAAATCTTACTCAACATTGAGTAAAATCTTACTCGGTTAAGTCAATATTACTCAATGTTGAGCACATCTTACTCAACGTTGAGCAAAGTTTACCCAACGTTAAGTAAAGTTTATCCAACGTTGAGTAAGATTTTACTCAACAAAATGAGCTGTTACCGTTGAGTAAGTTTTTACTCAACAAGAGTAAGATAATTTTAAGAGTGTAGCTAGAAACATTATCTTTTGTCTTTTTAATAACATTTTCAAAGTAAGCAGATCCCATTATTTCAAGAAGGTGCAAAATAGAATATCAAAAATCTGACGGCTTCAGCTTTATAAGTGACTTGAATTTGCGCAACTTCCGCGTTCATCATTGGCTTTTAGTAACTTATAGTTCTTTCCATATGTATCACGACATTGAACATTTACTTTTCGCTGTAGTTTTCTTTTTTAATGCAAGTGAATTTACTATCCTATATATATTTTTTTAAAATACAACCTAAAACTCCAAGAAAAGCCATGAAAACTAATACCGATCCGCATATACAACGTATAAGGTATACAAAAGTGGCCCCCGATGGCCCCCCTTAATGGCGGACGCAACAGCGCCACACACGGTTGAGACAAATCAACATGCGCGGTCGGATTTGTCTATAGGAAAAACAATAATTTATTGGACAATGTGAACAAAAATCCAAAGTATGAGTTGCATTAAAAACTATGGGGCCCTGCACTCTGGATATTCGTTTCCACTGTCCACTAAATTATTGTTTGGCCTATAGTGACATACCTTGGCTTCCTTCTGATTCAGCAAGGCATCCTTCCTCTCTTTGGTCAGCGCCCACAGTTTCATCCCCAAGAGATAGTCGTAATCTGGCCCGTCATCTGCTGCGCTCTCCGCATCGTCATTATCGTCGCCTCCTTCCTCTTCCTCCTGAGGGAGCTTGTCCTGGGCGGCCTTCCAAGACTTCAGAGGGTCAGAGTCATAGCCTCGCCTCACAAGCTGTTGGATCATCTCTCTCTTGGATTTGTTTTCTGTGAGAAAAAAAAATAGGAATACAAACATTTGCAAATGATTTCAAATTTTATTATTAAAATTTTCATATCTGAAGAGTTGGTTTTGATGAATTCACTACAATGGTCATAATCAGGCATGAGAATGAAATTCCATGAAAAAACAGGAAAATTGGGGAAAAACAGGAAAACATATACATTTGGCCACAAAAAAACAGGAGTTCCTGTTTAAACAGGAAAATTCTCATGCCTGCAATTATAATGCATATGAACAAGAGCTTGTTTCACACACAAATTCATGGCGCATAATTGGACAAGCTTGTGTGTTTGGTTCAACTCCTGGGAAATTGCCTTGCAAGAACCCATTTTACAATACTTACCAATGAAAACATCCTGTTGGATCTTGTCTCCATAATGAAGCACAACTGTTATTGAGTTTACTTGGGTTCAGATTCCAAACCTGGTTACAATACCTACCAACGGGGACTATCAACAGGAAGCATAGATCAAAATCAATCAACATCTCTGTTAATTGGCCTGCATCAACATAAGATCCGGATCTGCCAATGCAGTGCCATAAACATACGAAGATCCGGATCCTAGATCCAATATTGGAAATACAGAGCTGGATTCCGTGTAGATAGCCCCAATGAAAATATCCCTGTAGTTCTTCTCTGTAATGAAGCAAGTCTGGTTTGACGTTAACTTGACTCAGCTTCTTGCTAAGGCCTAAAAAAAAGATTGTTGACTTGCCCTTTGCGACCGACCCAAAATTTTCAAATTTAGGGTCGCTTTTTCTGTTTGTGTGCATATTTGCATATCTCAACAGTGCATTTGGTAAAAATAACATGATATTTAGGTTGAATTTATAACAATATTCACAGAATGTTAAATATTTGCATGAAACAAACATATATATCTTGAATAAATTAAGCACTAAACAATGAAAATGTTTATATAAACTATTTTATTTCATTTTAGGGGGGTCCATTTTTGAGAAGGAAAAAAAAAAAAAAAAGATCCGACCGACAATTAATTTCACCATTAAAGAGCAAGTCAACAATTTTTTTAGGCCTAATTGCCATGTCTTGCCAGAACACTGCTTACAACACTTACCAATGACAACGTCCCCTTGTATCTTCTCCATGATGAATCGAGCTTGGTTGTTGAGTTTACTGGATTCAGCTTCCAGCAGGCCTTCCAAGTAGTCCTTGCGTTTCTGGTACATGGACAGACGGAGTCTGAAGAACCCTTGGAGGATGTCCTCAACTCTGTCGTACCTCTTGATGCAACCTCCTTCATCAAATAGCACCTGTAATGACAACCAGAAGACTCGATGTAAATACAGGAATTAAAATGCAATATGCCTTCCCGACCCAAGTAATTCCACACAGCCTAGGTACCCTGTAAACATGTTTGCTGACTACCATAGTCAAAGAATGGAACACTTCCAAATGAAGTATAAGTTGCCTGCTCCGAACCCCCAGTTCTGGCCAATTGCTAAAGTTCTGAGCAATGGTGACCACCAAATAACTGGAGCTCAACCAAAAACCCCATCAATGTTTGAAAGAGGACTGGAGTTAACTTAACCCACAATTCTATTTCAGTCAATACTTAACTATTAATACTTCATTAAAATATGCTGCAAGCCCAGTTTGTCCATAATCTTACCATGGTCGATTGTTGTGTCATTGTGGTTTGAAGCTTGAAGACCTTGTGAAGTCCTACCTCCTCTGCCTTGAGGAGATTGTCTTTGTTATGCCTTACTATCAGCATGACTTACCATGGTTGATTGTTGTCATTGTGGTTTGGAGCTTGAAGACCTTGTGAAGTCCTGCCTCCTCTGCCTTGAGGAGATTGTCTTTGTTATGCCTTTATATCCTCATTACTTACCATGGTTGATTGTTGTGTCATTGTGGTTTGAAGCTTGAAGACCTTGTGAAGTCCTACCTCCTCTGCCTTGAGGAGCTTGTCTTTGTTATGCCTTACTATCAGCATGACTTACCATGGTTGATTGTTGTGTCATTGTGGTTTGGAGCTTGAAGACCTTGTGAAGTCCTACCTCCTCTGCCTTGAGGAGATTGTCTTTGTTATGCCTTTATATCCTCATTACTTACCATGGTCGACTGTTGTGTCATTGTAGTTTAGAGTTTGAAGAACTTGTGAAGTCCTGCCTCCTCTGCCTTGAGGAGCTTGTCTTTGTTATGCCTTTATATCCTCATTACTTACCATGGTTGATTGTTGTG
>JXSR01S013736.1:50042-60566 GCA_000969725.1 Ophiothrix spiculata
ATTTTGACCCGATTTATTATTATACGAGTCACACCCATAGAAGTATACATTTTCTGAAAGAAAATTGTCCCAGGAATCCAAATATGCCATAAGAAATGGCATAGGGTGGAGTCATAAGAAGTTTGATAACAAAATATGATTTTATTTTTTTAAGCTACATATTTAAAATTTCATTTAAAAAGTCTTGATACACACTTTGACAAAAAACAGTACATATTTAAACTGTTCAAACTAAGACCTTTCTAAGGATGTATAACTTGTTAGGCATTATGTTTAATAAACTAATTTTGTGCAATCATCTTTTCAGCCCAAAAAATGTTCCGCACATTTTAGGTGATTATACATACACAACCAGACTTATGTTTTTTCACTCATAGAAAAAGAGGGGAGATCCTTCAATTCGTATATCGGCCCATGTAATAGCATCGCCAGCCATGGAGCTCAAATTGGAGGTATTTGGGTCCACCAAAAAACAACAACGAACCCCGAGACAAACTGTACAAATATTTCTTAATGCGAATGGTCAAGAGGGTGGCCGTGGCAACTATTGCATGGTTGCCGTTCCGATCGTAGACGATACCCGGCTGCGTCATGTCATATATAAAGCCTCAAGTAAGCCATTGGAAAGATCGTGGAAAAATACAACTTCCGGGATCGCGCAGGATGGCTGCTAAAATTATATTCCTAATCGGTAAAAATTATGATAAAATCTATAAAAAGTGGGGTTCACGTGGCAGATTTAGAGTAATACAATTAAATGATTAATTTTGTGACATTACTTTTATAATTTATTTGATAAATGTAAAAAAATGAGTTTCTGTAATATTTTCAATACATAGTTCATGGCTCTGCCCATTGCGATACATGTAAAATGTAGCCCTAAATTTGCGTTTAGAAATCCCTCAACCTAAATCAAGTAAATCGTGTCCTATGCCGCCTGGCGAATGGTACACAAACCTGCATGCAAAGCGTATGTGCATGTTTTTAATATTCGTACATTATGACAAGTTGTCAAAAAACAGCGACAAGCTTGGGAAATTCTCTCTAAATCTATGTTTACATTAAATACAATTGAGCATGAATATAGCAAAAATGAAGCACAAAAACAATGTTCATATGAAAACTCACCATAGGGACCGGATCTTCTCCAGCTAACATCCTCCTCAAATTGGCCACGATATCGCGATGGTTGTAATTGAACATCTTGGTACTCCAACCGGTACCGATTCCCTCACTGCCGTTGACCAATACCATGGGAATGATGGGGCAGTACCACTCGGGCTCGATGCGTTGGTTGTCGTCAAATAGGGTAGTCAAGAGTGGATCATCAGCGGCGGGAAAGAGGAGTCTGGCACACGTACTGGAAAAAAAAAAGAGTCAACATGTAAGGGACAATCAATTTACACCAAAGCAGCCCGTCCAAGCTGAGCAAGGACGAGCCGAGATACTCAGCCCAAGCCAATCCCATGCCTGGGAAGAGTAGTCATTATATTTTTTATTATATATTTCCAAAAAAATGATAGAACTGTATTACAGTACCTGGTGTGAGGATAAATTAACGCGCATGACTTACATCACACACAGTCAGATTTGCATGATAACGCATACAAGCAACAAATGTTTTACTAACTCGAGATGGGCACAGATGAAAAAAGGTTAGCAGTATCCTTGCCGCTATGAAGGTAAGTACCAAACCGACTTATTGGTTGAACTTGGTGAAGATGTTATCCGGAATCTATATTTAACCGCATTTTGCCACCTATAGTGTGAAACTGGCTGATGAGTTAGGCTTGGCGTCCAAAGACATTCGCTCAGCCGAGTGACATTCGCTCTTGATATTGAATTCGCTAAAGCGGCAAATGTCGCTCTCATTGCGCGAACATCGTTTCAGTCGATGAAAGCAAATGTCACTCGGGCATGTTGTAGTGCTATGATTATTGAATAAACAAACCCAAGAATATTTAAAGCGATCTTTGCTCAAAATTAATCTGAAGGATAGCGAATGTCGTGAAATTTGGTTTGAGCGAAGTTTTCTTGGTAGGGTGAGCGAATGTCACTCGGGCTAGCGAATGTTTTTGGAGGCCAAGCCTTACTTACTTGAGCTTGATGTAACGAGGGCTAGCAGCACCTCCTAGTACCAAACTCATCAATACCTACCTGATCTTGGTGAAGATGTAATGAGGGCTAGCAGCTGCTAACGTTTGGACCGTGTACACGTACACGAACCGAACTGCCTTAAACGTTTACAAACTGTTTCAAACGGTTAAGCGTACATGTGCTCAATCAACCTTTCTCTTGGATTTTGTGTGAATTTTCCCCAAATACAATCTATCATTTACATAAGGCCAAGTAAAATTAATTATTTGTTTCTGGTAACATGCTTTGAAAACATAGAGAAGGAAGGAAGGGAACAAATTTTATTTCATCAAAAAATTATATTGCTTACAAAAACATCAGATATGTATTTTTAAACACAATTTTGGATGAAAGATTTGACTAGCTCTGTTGAAAATATTAATTTTAAGTTTCTTTTAGAAGACTGATCTCACTGTGTACATTTTCAGGATATCTGATTACATGAAAGACGGCAGGTGGACGTCATCAATTCTCAAAATAATTGATGTAAGGAGGCCATCTCTCGACATGTTCCGAGTATAGAGGGAAAACTGGGGCGGAAGAAATATTTTATTTTTTCAGGAAAGTGATAAAATTTGCATTTTTCAGGTGCATTTTTTGGGAAGGAAGTGTTACGGAAAAATAAATAAAATAAATAAATTGCAGGTGATTTATAGTGCACTACGCCTCCCCTGACTTGTAATTCCACGCGGCCTCAGCACACTTTACAGAGCATATACAATTTGTTAACAAATTATTTTACTTGGCCTAATTATGCGCATCATCATGAACTAAAATGTGCCTGAACGGCAAGATAACGATTTTTTCAGGCTCAAATCACCATGCCATATTGCGTATCACACGCTATCTAGATTCACCGTTGGCTTGCCTTACAAGTGCTTGCTATCGGATATTCTGGCAAAGCGCCATCCATTGTTTAGTAAACAAACATGGTTTCCTACTCAAAATTGGGCGGAGAAAAACACATAAAATTCTAGGATTTTGAGCAATGGTGGTGAAAATTAGTAACAGATGAATGATTAATGGACTTTTGTGAACACTAAAATGTACTATTTTTATTAGAAATTGACCCCCAAAATTGGCCATGAAAATAGCAATGTTTTATAAGCTTAACCTTCACACACGGAGTCACTGGCTGAGTGAGTACTCTGTGTGAATTTGGCCTGGGCAAAGAATTTGTATGATTTACGCTTGTACACAGTTACACGAACGAATAAAATGCCGTGTAAACGGTTTTGTTATTAACCGTGAACTCCCAACATTACTAGCAGCACCCTTACTGATCAATCAATGGGTTACTTACCTGAGCTTGGTGAAGATGTAACGAGGGCTTGCAGCATCCTTGCCACCATGGAGCCTGGTACCAAACTGACCTATAGGTTGCAACAGGTTGATGTTATTGCTGCTCACAAAGTTCTGTGCCAAGTTGATGATTGTGGCCATCAGAGAATTCTGTAGGAGGGATAACAATACAGGTTGTAAAGCCGAGTAACAAAATTAATATGTTTCTCGTCCCCTCCCGCATCGTGTTTTAAGGATTTTGAAAAATAATTTTTATTTTTTGTATTTCATGCATAACTTATTTGTAAAAAGTGTTTTGAAAAGTTTAAGTCTGTGCAATAGATTTGCGTCTGTTCAATAAGCATTTTAAAGCATATTTTGTTTTAATCAACCCTCCAGTATGTCCAAAACTCAAAAATAAAACAGGCCTCTTCCTCTTCCAATAAAACATCGATAAAATACGTTGGGTGAGAATGGGCCATTAATGGGCAATTTTGCATTGGCATTGAAATGAAAAATAAAAAATAAAAAGTACCTCTTCCTCCTTTTTTTCAAAAACCCAGATGAGAAACATGTTTTATTTTTTACTTGGCCTGACAGAAAAAAATTATACAATTTAGTATCAAAAATAGTAGTTCAGCTAAGTAGCTTGTTTCCTCGGGTGGATTTTGCTCTTTAGTTCATGTAAAATCGGGCCTCCCTAAGTTGAGTCATTTGTCTGACCAAACAATTTTCCACAGTCATAGCTGAGCTGCATTGATCGCATCGATCATCATACAAACATGGAAAAAAGTAGATAAACAGGTTAAGACACTGCACATTATAAAACATTCTACACAGAGATGCCAGTATGTATCACTGAAAAAACCTGATAATTTCAAAACATTCTGAAAATGTGCATAAATGTTGGCAAAAAAGCTGAAAAAAGGGCTGAAAATATATAAAAACATGTAAATTTTGAGTAAAAAAACCCTGAAATCAGGTTAAAACAGGAAAACTGGCAACATTACTTCATTAAAAAAGATTAATGTAGGAGTCTGAAAAATAAGTTATATGAAGCATATATAGTTATGAAATACTTTCCTATTTTACAAACTTCACCTCAGTCTAAGATGTTGAACAACAAAACTTGCAAATCAAAGGTCTTTTTTAACAGAGATGCCACTTAATATCACTGAAAAATCCGGAAACTTTCACAAAATCCTGAAAATGTTCGTAAATTTTTGCAAAAAAGTTGACAAAGGGCTGAAAATAAATAAAAACAGTAAATTTGGAGTTTAAAAAAATCCTGAAAAATCAGCTAGTTCGTAAAAAAATCTTGAAAAGTGGCATCTCTGTTTTAACAACTTGGGCAAAAAACATCCGATTGATAAAAGCCTTCCAACCCCACGAAAAAAAACCCAACAGGATTTTTTCTGGCAAGCTACCATCACCTCAATCTTGACCTATTATGCATCGCGGCATGTCATGGATTTTTTTCTTTCGAAGTGTAGAGGTAGATTACATTTTGAGATTTGATAGCTCAATTTTATTTTCTTGTGACAGTAAATTCTTGTATCTTTTGAAAACGGTGAACACCTTCCTTTGATCAGTGGACTTACCTCACCGTGATGATAGGCTGAAAGCTCTGCTACGGCACCAGCCATCTGCGCTACCTTCACTTCTTTCTTCTCGTATCTCTTAAAGGCAGTGTACAGTACTTTCCTCTGACCCGGTTTCAGACCTGATTGGGTTGTAAAACGAAATACGGTGAATATTGCAGGTAACCATGAAAACATGAAATTAGGTCAAATGGGTACTAAAACAGGGTAATATAATAAAGATTGCTAAAAATGGGTCAGAATAAAATCAGTTTTATTCAGCATTGATTGCAGATTATCAATGTAAACACTTTTCCATTGTCACATTCTTATTCACTGAGTGCGATTTTACTTCCTAATAAGGAATTTTGGCCATCCGTTATGAGACGATAGATGACAGCGTGAAACGCAGTGGAGCCGCGCGTTCAAAATCACGGTGCGATGCAAGTATACGCACACATCCGGCACGAACAGCTTTACTGGGGTTTGGAATATTTCATGTTTGAATAGGGGTGTACCTTTTTCCAATGGTAATGTTTATAGTTTTTGGCAATAATTTACATAGTGTTTGGTTTATAAATGACTCAAATTTGTGACTAAGAATGAGAATTAAAGATGGCGATTTATTGTTTTGCCTGTCATCTATCGTCTCATAATGGATGGGCGTACATTATTTTTACGTAATGAGCACCCCCCGCGGGGGCACCCATTACTCAAAATAATGTACGCCCATCCATTATGAGACGATAGATGACAGGCAAAACAATAAATCTTATCTTTTATTCTCTAATTACGTAACGTTCGTGTAAAGTAGTGTTCATGCAGTTTCCTCTACGCACAACAGAATCTCTGAACTCAAAAGTTTTGTGGGACTTGAGTGGATGCAAATTCCCCAATTTGAGTCACATAACACCATTACATAGACATGAGAATGAATTTCATGAAAATATCTGAATTTGGTAAAATTTAACCCCCCAAAAACCACTAAAAAGGTTGAATCAAGCCCCAAATTCTCTGAATTTGGATGATTTTGAATGACAAAATATCTGAAATCAGATAATTATCTGAACATTCTCATGCCTGAAATTTACAGTTGGATGTCTAAGGCAGTTCAGTATCTCCATCATCTAAGGTCAATTTATTCCATTTCCTTGCGTCAGTACTTGCATGGTCATCAATCATCAACAAAAAATGAGATATTTGGCCTCACATTCATTGATGAATGACGTCTTATCGCCGTTTATAAATCATGCAATCATCTACACAGATTGTGTAAAATTCTGAAATTGGTCCAAATTAATTCTTACACTGGACAATAATGCATGTGCTTTTCATACAAGGGTCACTTCAAACTCAACCGTCGGTCCAGAAAAGGCAGTGTTTTTTGGGGGGCATTCAATCGTCAATGGAGTTTAAGACCCGATATAGGCAAAAGAAAAAAATTAATTGTAAAGAAATATCCACAGTACAGGCCCCCATTGCTTGTTTTAAAATTACACATTTCTTTTTGTTATTTCATTTTTGTTTGCTCTATAAGTAGGAATTGGCTATAGAGGGTCAGATTTAGGTCATAGTTTCAGAACATGCTCATCACACCTTAATTTGATGAGTTGATGGGTACCGACACCAAACCTGGAAACAAAATCGAAAAAAGTGTGAATTTCGGACTGCTTTGGCCGAAAAATCCAAGATGGCTGCCAGCAGTCTTAAAAATCCAATGTTTTTATCATTTTATTGCACTTTTATTTTATTTTTCTTGCAATAAAGAACATAAGTTTATGAAAGCAATGTCCAGAAATCCATTGTTGAAGGTTTTGTAAAATTTTGACTTTTCGTTTTCTCAAAACAGACATTTTTAATCAAAATTTTGCATGAGGGCGCTTTCCATCGTTACTCGCAAGTTGTCACTCGCCAATTCTTAAAAAGCATTCAAAATTATAAATAATCATTACCTTGATCCACCCAAGAAATATGAACGGTCTATTGCAAATAGTTTGGTCGTGGTGTCAAATTTTGTGTTAAAAACCAGTCTCATTCAAAATGCATGGTAAAAAAGTTCGTTGACCTATACAGTATTTCAATTAGATTTGGAAACGGCATTTGAGAAACACAAAAAAGAGTACTGTATGAAAACCGTTTGAGCTATAATGTTCAAATTTCCTGTGTGTGTCGAAATGATTATATCCTTTCATTGTACCGGCTCAAAAACCTCCAATGTTTGAAAATGACCGAGTATTAATGAAAAGCGCCCTCGCACTGACTGTTTCTCAGAAACGAAAAGTGCAAATTTAACGAAACCTTAAAACATTGATTCCTTGTGATCCTTTACACCATTAAACATGTTCTTTAAAGAAAAATATTGAAAAGTGAGATGGAAAATGACAAAAGATTGGATTTTTTGTTCCGATTTTGTCATTTTTTCGATTTTTAATTTAATTTTTATAGATTTGTGGTCAGTAGCCATCAACTCATCAAACTAAGGTGTGATGAGCATGTTCTGAAACTATGACCCTCTATAGCCCACCCCTACTATAAGCTCATTTACTCCTTACCGTCTACAACTGATGGGATAGACCTCTGGTTATCACTGTTGGAGAACAACACCAACTCCTTGTTCACAAACTCGTTGAATGTCACCCTCCTGGTGTCGCTGTTGTACAGATACACGTCGCCCATTCCCATTTCTCTTCTGCTCTTCCTATCGGCCAACCATTCATTCAACCACTCTTTACGATCATCTACTTTCTTCTTTGCGAACGCAAGCTCGATGGCGGCGTCATCTTCAGGCCCGGTGTACTTGAAGCCGATACGATGTCTTCTC
This sequence comes from Ophiothrix spiculata, assembly GCA_000969725.1. Classification (NCBI taxonomy): domain Eukaryota; kingdom Metazoa; phylum Echinodermata; class Ophiuroidea; order Amphilepidida; family Ophiotrichidae; genus Ophiothrix; species Ophiothrix spiculata. Next base: position 57,861 of record JXSR01S013736.1, read on the forward strand.
ATGTCACTGAAGTACTCCTTGGCTTCTTTCATTGTGCTGGTACCCAAACCTGGAGTGTGAGATAAAGAAATACAAATCTGCTTTAGAAAATTTGTCATTTGTGGTACTTTCCCGTTTTAAGTGCCAATGAAATGTATGGGGTCCACTTCAAAACTCAACCGATGGCTGACCATCTGAAACTGCCGGTTCAGGACAGTTGCCATTGTTCAGAACAATACCACGTGTATCAAAAAAAATTGTGCACAGATTAAAACTAATTTTGACCTCAATAAAAGCACCAAATCATAATTTTCTTGTTATTGTAGTAAAGCATATTTACTAGCTTTCAAATGCAGAAAAAATGATGGAAATCCGATGAAAAATAAAAAAGATATGACCAATTTTGTAAGTACGTCTCTTTTTCTTCCATTCCAATGGGATTTACACAGTTAAGCAAGATATTACATAACACAATTACGGTTTATGGCATTATGATAAAAGCTAAAAGTACTCACAAAATTGGTCATATCTTTTTTATTTTTCATCCGATTTCTATAGTTTTTTCTGCAAATGAAAGCTTATTTAATCTGCTTTACTACAGTAACAAGAAAATTATGATTTAGTGCTTTTATCAAGATCAAAATCAGTTTAAATCCGTGCACAATTTTTTTTGATACACGTGGTATAGCAACCAAGTTTTTTCTTAATCCGACGAGGACCAGGCGCCAGAAATCTAATAAAGGCGACTCCTGGTCCTCAAATTTTCCAGGGAACCATGAACCGTTTTGTTTTGTTTTTTCCCGGAACCAGGAGCTATTTTCGAAACTGCATATAATGGACAAACCTTCAACGTAAGTTTATTTGAATATTCAACAAGAGTGGGTACATTGTCATTATTCGGATAATATGAACTAGAAGATGAGCGTCTTGTGATGCATATCGACAGACTCTGAATAAACCATTTATAATCGGCTGCCTGCTGCATATTTCAGTTTATAAGAGTATATAATGGTGAGCCTGTTTAGTGCTTTGATGTTTTAGTGCATTGATGACCAATCTCCCGCTGCCCTGCGCTGGCACTCATTCCCGTAAGAGTTACTAATGCCGGTCGATCTACCGAGGTAAATTGTCCGAACTCGAGGGGTCAAATCAATCCATTTTCAAGTAATATTTTGAATGAAAAATTTAGAATTCAGTTTATTAAATGTTCTATTAAAATACCTGAAAGAGCTTTAAAAAAAATAAATTACAAACCCGCATCAATCGAGGTTAAATTGGTGACATTTTCCGCGAATTCCGACCTGTGGGTCGCCATCTTGTTATGTGTAGTAACCAGTGAAACGCAATTGCGCATGTGTAAGGGTGATAGTTAGTAGAGTATGAAGTTAGGAACATCGCCATCTAGTGGCAATAATAATAACATAAACAAACAAACAAGTTCATATTTCTCGATCGAAGCGCAAATGAAAATTTTTTGTGGATTAAATGACATGTTTAGCGGACTATTTAAACATCGGTAAAGTTCATCAGCAAAGACAGGAGATTTTACCGATACGATGTTTTGCCGATAGGGTGTAATATCGGCCCGATACGATGCATCGGTTCAAGCTTACTTCAGAGTATATTAATATTTAAGAAATCTACCTTTGTAGTACTTGACCTTCCATTGTTTCCAGTCTGTATTCTCTTGTCTCCACTCCTCATACTCGGGCAACGAAAAGAACGATTGGGATTCCTTGCCTTTGGTAATCTGTCAAATAAACACACAGAAAAATATATTTGGGGATAGGCAAAAAAAACCAACAGGTATGTTTCCTGTGGGTGGTCACAAACCGAAATGCGTTTTTTTATTTTTTATTTTTTTTAATGAGGTGCTAAGGCAAATCTGCATGAGAACATCCCAGGGGTGATGAATTTTAGTAAAAAAACTGTTGAAATGCAGGCAAACTGTGATTTCGATTGTTTGTTGAAAAGAAAACACGTCTCTAGTAATTATTTTTTAATCGTCCCTATTCTTTTTTATCAAATCTGCTATTTTGATTTTCGTTTTTTTTTTTAATCAGAATAAAAAAATTAAATGCGGTAATATATGATGCCAAAACGAAATGCGCGTTGCCCACAGGAAACAAACTTGTTTCTTTTTTTAGCCTTAATCATTTCCAATGTAATTATATTACAAAAATACAAAATAGTGCTTTCCAATGCGATTGTAGGTCACATTTGATCAGACCATGTAAGATTCACTGCTGATGATCTCATCACAACCAATTACTTCACTTAAAGGTTTCAATTTCAGGGCATGACCTATCGGTGCTGATAATGTAATAGTTACCCTGGTAGTTACCCTTGATGCAGCTTCCAATATCAGGTGTGGGGGAGACTATGATGGCTTATTTTCAAGTGACAGTATAGATGCACAAGGAAAAACTGGAGCTTCCAAAAAAAAATTCTGCAGAAATAAGGACTGAAACCCAAACACGCATAATGTACTGACTGAGCCAGGAATCCAACAGCAACTCAATGGTGTAAAGCGATAAAAATACAACTGCACTGGTCCGCTTTCCCAAAGCAACCCAATGTGAATCCAGTATTTAAACCTGATTGAAATCTAATGGGTTTTGCCCCAAGTCAACTGACCTTCAAGATGGGAGTGATGAACTCCTCCACAAAGTTATGCTTGAGTAAATTGGGCCAATTGGTGTGGATGAAATTGATGACCAAACCCTT
>JXSR01S013736.1:104255-117954 GCA_000969725.1 Ophiothrix spiculata
TTCAAACAAAAGGGGGGCCAACCCACCCCACCCTCCCCTACTTTAAATGCAAAAATCTTAAAATGCTTGGAGAGAAGTTCGGGTATGATGCTGAACTTGTCCAATGTCCTTCAATACAATATGTATATATGTGAGAACCAGGGCTTCGAAATCCACGGGAGCACGGGAGCGCCGCTCCCAGAAAAAAATCACGGCCGGCAGAAAAAAAAAAATGAGGCAGTCAAAATACAAAACAAAAAATAAAATGAAGAACATTTTTTGGAAAATCTTAGGAAAAAAAGATTAATATTTTCTGATTTCTACGAGATCACATCAAAAACAATGTGTGTTTAAATGTTACCATGGTTGTGCAGTGTAACAATATGTAACAATATCAATACCAGTAGTTTAGTATTTTTGTGTCTGTCCTACCCTCAGGCTCCCGCGTGGAGCAATTTCTAGCAGAACAGTTGATGTTGATGTCATAAATATTAAAACGGGAGGTGTTATCAATTTTAGCGTAAAAAATTAAAGTCAAGTTAATATTTTTCCATTTAACCCATTAGTAATTAAATTCATAAACTACAATTTGTATTTTTTTTTCTGCTAAAATGTTATTAAACAAAAAAATGTGCATTGTTTGTCGAGTTGTTACTAGACTTGCAAACCAAACGTGCTGATTGTGTGATCAAACCTGAACCTAGTCTCTGTTCCACGCTGCTGAAGTTGAACTCAATGAGTAGGTAAGAATTAGACTCAAATTTATCTGTTGCCAGAACGGATGAAATACAAATTTTTTAAATTCATTAATTACCCATATCTATATATTTTCATCTATTGGTTAATATCACTGTTTGGTTCACACTGGCAGGTTTTGCAAGACTTTTACTTTTGACCTAAAAAGCTATCATTTATGTTGTTTCTTTAGGTAACAGTGATTTTGTACTCAGCTTAACTACATAGCATTTCTAAAATGTTTTTCAACATGCTACAAAATTGAAAGAAATGGGGTCTCAGGATGCTGATTTTTGCCCTCAAGTATACATAAAACCAAAGAGCTTCCGGAGGCTCCGCCCCCTGGACCCCTGTCGGGGCTTCGCCCCTGGACCCCACCCACTACGGCTTAACGACAAGTCGCTCGCAATCGCGGCAAGCCGCTCAAACAGTTAATTTCTTGCAGAAAATATTTCAGAATTACTTCATGCTCCCAGACAGTCAAATTTATTTCGATGCCCTGGTGAGAACCACCCCACCCCACCCGCCCCAATGTAGTTTCAAACGCGATTTTAATAGCGATTGAACGGCCAATCAAATAGTGCAAAAATCTCAATATGCTTGGAGAAAGTTTGTGGATGATGCTGAACTTGTCCAAACCCCCCTACCCGCCCCAAATTATGTAATAATTATGTTGTTTCAAACGCGATTTTAATACAGATTGAACGGCCAATCAAATACCGGGGTGATCATCATATATGCCTAACTTTATTACAACACGATGTTGTAAAGTTAGGCATAATGTTGCATTGACCTATACTGTATTTTTTTTTGTTTCATTTGAACCAAGAGTGGTTGAACACGCTTTTTTTTTAAACATCAGCGGCACACGCCATCGTACGATGTATCATCCGGGGGGGGGGGTCACATACACAAAATATATATAACCAAGCAAGGATTTTCTTTGTGGTATAGAATATTCGGGGTCATGAGCTTGTGAACAGAAAAAGAAAGAGGCCAAGCTGAAGAAGACTTAAAGATGTGCTTGAAATGGGGGTATACAATTCCATATGAGGCGGCGTGGCAGGCAAAGTGTGGAAATCGGGAGAGCCACCTTTGAGGGACAGGGACGGTAGCACATTCCCAGCCAGAGATTGGTCTACTCCCATCTTCTTTGCACGTCCCGTATCACTATTCTATGTCAGTGATCTCCCCGGGAATTTTACAGAACTTTTTCTTTGTATTCTCTCAAACGACACCCGCCCGGAAAATGACTTGACCAAAACTATAATTTCATGGATAAAGATAAAGGATGTATAAAAATCCCTAGGGTTCCCTGAACATTTCCGGGGGAGGTAACTATAAGCATTCTGACCCGAGTGCCAAAAATAAAGGGTTTTAATCTGTGTTAGGCCCATCAGAGTAGATGTATGGTCATTTTCCCAATTTTTGGTCTCAGTTAACTTAAACTGACATTGACAGTTACCCCTCCCCCTCGAGTAAAAGACGTTTATTTCTGGTTTCAAACAAGTAAAAACGGTAATTTTTAAAAGTAGAATTTATGCTACAGATATAAAGAAATGGGCATCCGCCTCCCAGGTGGGGGGGGGGGGGGGCACTCAAGTATGATGTTGCAGGCATTGCGTGACCGCAGTTTTTCAAAACACCCCCTAAAGGGTGATTGTTTCTGAAGCCAAAATATACCCTTTTTCACCCATTCACACCCTAAATCAGGAATTTACCGTTACCGTTTTAACACTAGGGTTTGAAAAATGTACCCAATTTCTTGAAAATGAGCTAAAATGGCTGTTTTTGATACCCTGTCACCTGATACACCCTTTTGTCCTCAAAAACAACCCTAATTCACCTTTTTCTTGGTCACGCTATGCCTGCAGCATCATACTTGAGTGGCCCCCCGGGATCCGCCTCACCCCTCCATATTTTGGAACACTTGCAAAAATAAAACATTTCATTAGCACTGCATGTCCTAGCTCGATGTAGCGCTGTGTCTCTTCTGTCCACTAACGGAGATTGTCGGCGATCGAGTATTAATGGCTGAGCACCTCGGACTATGCATGTCCAGGCCTATATATTATATACCAGAAATTTATTGGAGTCCTTTCTGTGGACCAAAAACAAGTATGGGACCATGATATCTCGCACCAATTTTTCCGTCACGATTTTCAAAGTCAAAAGACGTGGAAAAAAGACCCCAAGAATTTACGTGTGTCCTCCTCATATTTACCAACAATAACCTGTTGATAAAAGATCCGATTAAAATACCTGAAGACTCGCAGAAAGCCGAGTAGGCGGAGTTTTCCCACAGTAAAAAAAGACAATGCATTCCGCTGTCCTGAGCTGTGATGGCACGTGGGAGCAACGGGCTCACATCATCCCAGACACCTTGATTACTTGTGTCCAATCAGCACGTGGCGCTGTTATGACGAGCTGTGAGTAATATATGCTGGTCAACCAATCACAAAGCTGAAAGAAAAGTCACCGAGTGAAGTTACTCATGCGCACGATTGGTTATTAGAGTGACACACTTGTCTTGTTCGTGTGTCGGAATTCTGGTTTATTGCCATTATGATATTGAATGCCTAAGACATCTGATGGAACAAATTCTAGCTCATTGATTTTTTAAACTTTTTACAACGGAATTTTGTATCAGGAATTAAGCCATGCCTATGGATACTTGTACTTTAAGTGCATCAGTTGCTGCCAACGGTCAAGAAATTGGAAATAATATGCATGATTCTAAACCGAAAATGACATCAAATCGAAGGGTGAGTATTATATCATGAATTTGAGGACCAATGTGAATTGTTTTGATCTGTTTTCACAGGCCGGATCTCTGGTCGTTACAACCTGGGTCATTATGTTGGTTATAAAACTTGTATGAATTTTGAATGAGCTAAATATGTTGAGGTTTACGTTTTAATGTGGGCTTACCGTAATTTACTATACTAGAGACAAGTTTCACCTGTTATTTGGTCAGAATTGCTTGTATGTTGAATAGTCATAGTGGAAATCCAATGTCGAAGACCCGTTTTTAGTTAATTAATCTTAAAGTTATGATCTAGCATGCCAGGCCAGACTTGCCAGTTGCATTCTGGTGCGTTTGAGCGATGCAAATGTTAACTTTCAGTAACAAACAAAATGTCTGCAGGTTTCTCAAGAATGGGAATTTACAGACAAAAATCTAAATCCTAAATCCGTATTTTCAGATTTTACAAAGATAGTGTATTCTCATGCCTGCTGATATATTTCTATATACTGTAAATGTTTAAAATTTAACTTTTTTTATTACTATTCTGATATATTGTATGTTTATTCACATCTTTTTTTCAGTCCTCTAAACCACTGATGGAGAAAAGGAGAAGGGCTCGCATCAATGACAGTCTGGGCCAGCTGAAGTCGCTCATTCTTGAGGCTACCAATAAAGATGTAAGTTATAGCACTATAATATTAATAATGTATAGTACTTGGCTACATTCCCCCTTGTAATATAGATATCCTCCTTTATGAATTATAATCTCTGTAGAATTATCTATTTGGTACATTATCATTTTATGTGCTGATTATGATTGTGTTATATTGATGCAGGCATTTCAAATTATGCTTTCCTCAAATTCATATTTGATTTTTTAGAGGTTTCAATCAAAGGCAAATGTTCAATAGCACTTTCACATTTTCGCCAATGTTGGAGCTTCTTTCCGTACGTCAAAATGCAGAAATAAATAGGGTACTATTATATTTTTCACATTTTTTAATATTTCTTTTGATTCTATTTCTTCAATTATATGAACTTAAAATATCCGGGGGTGTTAATTATTCACTTTTTAGCGTTCTGTTCTTTTTATATACATGATCATAACATGCTTACAAAGGAATAGTATGTTAGATGGTGTAAAAAGTTGTAAAAAAGTTAGTGCCCAATTTATAATTGAGAGAGGAAATTATAGTGGCGGGAAATGTGGAATTTTATCACTGAGAATGTCTGTTCAGAAATTTGACACCCGTGAGACATAAAGTATACCTTGTTATCATGGTTATGCGTGGGAAACGGCCATTCCGACAGTTGCAATCTGATGACAGGTAGCCTGACGTCCAACTGTGTGCAGTAATTCCTCCCGTATCTCTTCCGATGGATTCCTGCCTCTTGTATCTTAAAGATGCGGGTGGTTTGATCATCCGCATATTCTTATTGGTGGGACGCTGTCAGTCAAAATGTTACGCGGGTATTTTCAATGATTTTGGATGAGTATTCTTTTGTCTTGTTGATGTCCTGACGTTCGAAGGAGGAGGGAAAAGTTTCCCACGTGCGCGCGTGTCATGGTGTGAATTCGGAAAAGTCGATAGGGATTTGTAATTGCGATCGGATTAAATTGATGGGGTGCTTTCCGACTTTCACACCTGCAATTAATTATCGAAACGTGTGAGACAAGATGATTGTTTCGAGCTAATTGACATGATTGGTCTAGAATCTATGATTAGGCCTATATAGTCGTGTCTGAAGAAAACTTGGACAAGGATATGATATTGTTTTATTCTCCCCAGAGTCTAAAGATAATCAGATCGTCTTTCAAATATATGCCACTCAAATGATGGAATTAATTTTACTATTTTTCTTTTTTTTTCCTTGCAGGGTTCCCGTCATTCCAAGTTGGAAAAAGCTGATATCCTAGAAATGACAGTCCGCTACTTACGAAATATCCAAAGACAACAGATAAATGGTAAGTATTGTGCATGATTGAAATCTTTTAAAAAAAAGTGTTGAACCTGATAATTGTCTCAGGTTGAACTTTGCATTTAATTTGTTTACATTGACCAGTTTAAGGCATAAGCCATGATCCACTTATGAATGTGAACACGTATTTGAATTAAATTAATAGAATCAAAACTAACAACATCATCATAGTCTCTCTCTATTAAAAAAAAAAGACAATTTCAGCCCAATTAATTTCATGTCAATGTCAGCAGACTGCAGTATTTCTATTTTCCTGAAGTTTGAGATTCAAAATTTATGGCTGCTGATTTTAAAAGAAAACACAATTCTTTGGGAAGGTTGAAAAATACTTAACAACATGATCTCTTCACTATACCATATTCTTAGTAATAACAAAGAATTTTAAATTGTAAGAATTCAGTAATTTATTTCTAGAAACACTTGCCACAAATTCTCTGGGAGTGGGGGTCAATTTATGAGGAAGTTGCCCCCCGGATTTAGTCTCCTTTATACATTGCAGAACACCAGACCAAATGATTTGGGTTGAACAAAAGGAACTTTGCATCCTGTTATTATAACACCTATAATGCAAAAATCTGGAAATGTTTTGGGATGTTGAACTCGTTCATTGTAAGTCTTTCCTAGCAATTTTAATAATAAGTTATCTCCATGTTTCTCTCACATTACAGGTTCACCAAACAGCTCAGTTGATTTGAACCGTTACCGTTTCGGCTATGCGGAATGCATCGGTGAAGTTTCTCGCTATCTCGAGTCTTCTGAAACTGGAACCCAACTCCGCACACAACTCATCAGCCACCTTGCAAACAGATGTAGCCCGCCCTCCTCCCCCGGCCCTCAACATCAGCAGCAAGTAGCCTATGCGCCAGCCCCATCACCTGCTCCAATCGTCAGTGCTGCCACCATGCCTCCAAGCCCGCAGCATTCCATCCAAGTCCAAGTAGCTCAGCCTTCGTTACCTCGTGGGGAAATTCGCGTTGTGTTGCCACCTGAAGCTTTACCTAACGGACAGCTACCGAGTCACTTTATTCCAGTCTACGCACACCCTGTACCATCACCGCCTTTGTCGACATCTTCGGTAGAGATTCCGGCTTCTCCTTTGCCAACTAAGCAAGACTTTTCTTACGGAGTTGCTCAAACCACCACCACCAGCAACAGCCCACTGGTTGCTTGCACAGCGCCACCTGTAGTTGCGTCTTCCCCAGTTTCTGTCCAGCTTCCAACAGAAGTTCCTCCTGCTGCTGAAGTCAGACTTTCATCTCCTAAGACGCAGTATTTCCCCCATCATCAACAACATCAAACTCTTCAACAGCCTCAGTTTTATCACCAAAATGTTGGTAATGATATGAATATGCAACAGAACTGTGTCCCTGTGTTTGCTGAAGAGAATGTTTGGAGACCATGGTAGGACAGTACTTACGACTTTGCTGAACTGTGCATCATTGTGGTCATTTGACAATGTTTATGTTATCAAAGATTTATAATTAAGATTCTCAAAGTGCCATACATTTTATAAAAACCTGCTATTTAAAATTTACTCTGAATCTGTATTCAGTCCCATTTCTGAATTAAATTCTATGGTATTTAATAGTACTAGAAACTGAACATTGAATTAATGGTTTAAAACTGGACATTGAATTTGAATTAATGGTTCATTGTTGAACAGATAATTGAATTAATCGAAAACTGGTTCAAAAATATTCCCCCCAGTAAAAACAGAAGCTTGTAAGCTCAAATCCCCCCCCCCAGTAAAAACAGAAGCTTGTAAAAAAAATATTCCCCCCCAGTAAAAACAGAAGCTTGTAAGCTCAAATTTCTCTCAAGTTCGCCTTTTTATTGATAATTTTGACATGAATAATGTACTAATTAATTATTTGTGTGCGCATTTCACCATTTAATGCCATTATTTAGCCCAAAATAGGCTGTTTGTTAGGTAAAATAAACAAATTTGTCATTTTTGAACCCGACACTCTCACCCCCCCCCCCCCAAATTGCGTGCCTCCACTGACGGTGTCAAAATAATAGTTTCAGTGAAACTTCCAGAATAACTTTAACATGAACTTTGGGACTTATTAGGCCAAGTAAAATAATATACTAGTTTCTCGTCCTCGTGCGCATGCGTTTTGACGGCCGCATCAATTTTTTTTTCCCCAAAAATTTTCATTTTTGTTTTCAAAATTTTCATTTTTTTTCGAAATCCGATTTGGAAGCAAGTTGAAATAAAAAATTCTGGCACTCTTTTGAAACAATTTTTTCATTGATTTATGAAGACCACTGAGCTATCAACAATTTTTAAAATTACAATTGGGATACAACTAACAATTTTGCAATGAATCCTAGACCTATCATCAATAATTTTTTGAAAATGTGAATAGCCTTTTGGAAGCAAAAACATTATCTGCTATGTCGGAAGAAAGTAATTCAAATATACGAAACGGTTGGCTGCCTTTTGGAAAAGACCGTCCGCCATCTCGGCCATTTTTGAAAAAACAGGGTAAAAACTGCCCTTATCCTCCTTTTTTCAAAAAGTTAGGACGAGAAACTAGTTTTTTTTTTACTTGGCCTTAAGGCAGACCTTTGCAGGATTTCAAATTTTCACCAAAAATAAAAACAAGGCGATGATGGATATGAAATTATTATTGGAACAATTTTGTCTATTTTTATATAATAACAGTACTGTACTAGATGTATTTTAGCCGTTCTTGAACTTTCGCATTCCACAATTGAAATTCCAATCAATTTAACGAGCATGCGTATCATTCCGTATTTGCCAAAGTAGTTCATCTTCTGTCAAATTGTATCATCTGTATTTTGTATCTTGTACATATTTAAAAGATTATTTTCATACACGATTTTGATAAATAAAATGTGTGTTTATGGTATATTTCGTTTTTATTTTGTTTGTTTGCCCCTAAAGTTGTTTCCCTGTCAAATTAAGAGACTCCTAGTCCTACTGTTAGTCAGACTATGGGACTCTATGTATACTTCCATGTTCAGACCATATGTGATGACTCACACCGAAAATTTAAAAGGGGGACTTTGCGACATAATACATTATTTTCAAGATACAGGTGAAAATAGGCAGCAAAAAATAAAGAAAATAATAAGAATTTTCAGGAGATTTTCTGTTGTAAAATTTGATCGCCTTGATCAATTTCAACAAGTAAGGTGTCATTTGAAAGCTTAAAAAATGCTGCAACAGATGAAATGAAAAAACAAAATTGATATCATGGTCAAAGTCTCCCCTTTCGTGGTGAGTCATCACATATGCCATTTCAAAGAACTCTGGAACAATGATTCTAAAATGGAAACACTTGCTTTTAAGTCTTACAGACTGTTATAAGTGATGAACCTTTTCGGAGATTTAAAATTTAGAATATTTTTAACAATACTTAATTTAAAAATGGCAATGATTCAAAAAGTGTTTTTATACTAAAAGGTTTATGTTCAAAAAGTTTGTAATAATCTTTTCAAAGTCATCACTGAAATTAATAGAGTGGAATTTGTGCTTTATGTATAGCTCTTTTTATCAAAGATATGTTTATTTCTATGTTGCAAATACATGTACCATTTTATAGGGTTTCAATATAGTACAATTGTACTTATGGAACTGTGCAAAATTTAATCGTTTTGTTGGTTAGTTTTTCAAAATTTTAAATTTCAATAATTTAAGAGAAACTCTGATTTTCCACCCAAATAGTACAAATATTTTATGAATTTTAGCCAAATTTGGATATTTAATATGCTACATGAAAACATTTGCAAAATTGTCTTGCCCCTGCTCGCCCCTTGACTGGAAATTTCTGGTTACGCCACTGGCATCTGTGAAAAAGACCTCATTTTTTTCAATCTATATATAATGATGAACACAAATAAATTTAAAATAAATTTCGCTCGATTCTGATTATTCACTTTCTAGCTATGAGCTATACAAGCTTTGGAAAAATTTCCACAGGCTAAATTAGCCTAACTCTGGGTGGAGATTGCTGATGAAATTTTTGTCCCTACAAGAAATGTTGCTCTGGTTTTCTTTCCTATAAAACCAGTAAAAAGCATTCAGGCCTACATGTATTTTTTTGGGGCACGCCGTCCTTAGATCAAGACCTCTAGTCTCTCCCGCTCCCAAGATGCCCATTTCAACATTTCTTCACTTAAGTTACAACCGTTTTTGACTAAGTGTTTCAGTCCCATAGTCATTTTTAATGGAAAAAAGGAGTTCATGAATTCATTAAAGATCTCAGTTCGGAAAATTTAAGTAAGGTCTGCAAGACCAGGAAAGTTGAGACCATAATGTTAGGAAAACTCGAGCGAACATTTCCTACCATTTTATCTGGAAGAGTTTTTCTCTTCCCAGATTTTTATGTAGGGCCTCGAGTATCTTCATACGTTTTCGAGAAGCAAGTTCATTCTCTTCGACGAAATAATTTAAAACCAGCAAATCGATCAAGTCACAGGTGTTTTGAACTGCACGGTCTTGATCAAGTGTGTTTTTAATAACCACTTAAAACTTTGAATGAGCTCTGTTTAAAATAATTGAAAGTGTCAATTTATTACTAAATCTATATCATTGATCTTGAAAAGTGTCAATTTTATAACCTGGATTACCTCCTGCGATAATGCTATCGATTTAAGGATCCGCACAATCATGATCGAGTCTGTGCTCTCTATGTGAAAAAATCGCTTAATTTTGCCAGTTTTCGAAATTGAACTAACTGAATGTCTGAGGTGGACGTACGTGCAAAGCCTCGTACACTGTTAAAAAACATAATTTTATAATCCGTAAATTTGCAGGAATCTGTGAATTTTACGGAAACCGTCTTTTTTTTTTTTTTTTTTGAAGTTTTTTTTTTATCGAAGGTATATCAATTGTTCTCAATTAAAGCATATGCTTGCCATGATATAATTGCCATGATGTCTTTGAACTCATTTGTCACATAGGCCTATTTTACCATTTGTTTGAATGGACCAATTGAAAGGACAAAAGTTACAAAAACCTGCTATTTGATATAAACCCTCGAGGCTTGAGGAATCCTAATGGCAAGTTGTATAAGACAAAAGTATAAATTGTGTAAATATAAAACTATATTAGTATATACCGTGACGGACATAAGGGTCACGACATGACATTCTTTTGTCGAAATCGTGCCATATTCGTTAGCTTCATGATGTAAGTGACTTTCACATCAATCGAAGCCATTTCGTTGGTTCAAGGTATATTCCTAGTCTTACTGACATACGGGGTGCTCAAAGATTTTTGGGTGTGTATTTTCATAATTTTTGGTATATTGATGGGTGGGGTTTCGTCACAGACCCAATGCGCCCAATTTGCAAAATTGGGTGTATTTGGGAAAATTTTGTAAAAAAGCGCCCAATTTGCCCTAAATTGGGCTTGTTTTTTTCCTATAAAAATAATATAGAGATGAGTCGCAAAATCACTCTTTTCGAGGAATAGATATGGTCAAAATTCTGAAGTCTACTCTGAGCATCCCAGGACAAATATTTTATAATAGCCCTCCCGGGCCACAGGTTGATATTATCAGTTCAACTTCATCAATTTGAATTTGCGCTACTTCCAAAGATTACAGCCAGCTAGTAGTCCGAAGGTTCGCCAGTCAGCATGATCATAAGGTTCGCTAGTCCGAAAATGAAATAGGGTTCGATATAGTCCAATAATGAAATAGGGTTCGCTAATTCGAAATTAAAAAGGGTTCGCTAATCCTAAGGTTCGCCAGTCCGAAAATGAAATAAGGTTTGCCAGTCCTAAAATAAAATAAGAGTCCGCTAGTCCGAAAAAATAGTTTTCTTGATTAGCCACAGCCCAATTTTTTTCGAACTATACGGACCTTTTTTTCATTTTCGGACTAGCGAACTAAGCTTATTTCATTTTCGGACTAGCGAACCTTTTTCCATTTTCGGACTTGTGAATCTTATTTCATTTTCTGACAGGTGAACCTTATATTAGCGGACCTTATTTCATTTTCGGACTAGCGAACCTTTTTTCAAATTCGGACTAGCGAACCCTCAGGTTTAGGAAAATACACTTTCGGACTGGCGAACCGTATTTCATTTTCGGACTAGCGAACCATATTTCATTTTCGGACTAGCAACTGAACCTTCGGACTAGCGGGCTATATTGCCCTTCCGTTTGCCCATATATTAAATCCGACTTTTCTCCAGGTCTATACTCTATTTTTACTATAAGTACTTATATTCATCGAAAGTTTTAAAAACGTTAAATAGATTTGATGACATGCACTGCACTGTCGGAGGCAGGCCCGTAGCCAGGATTTTTTTCAAGGGGGTGCGGATTTTCAAAAAGTGGACCTTTTGGAGGAAACATTTTCGTTTTGGTCGACCCTAAACTAATTTTAGTGGTTTTGATAAAGTGACAAGCAAAAAAAATGGTCTTTAACACTTTTGCAAGCATTTTGTGCAGTATTTTATTAAAAAACGACCTATAAAGTTACGTATTTTGGTGCTTTGGGTGTTCTTTTGGTGGACATTTAGGGACTTTTTGTGGACCTTTTTTGTACATTGTCAAATGGGGGGGGGGCGCCCCCACCGTACCCCCTGGCTACGGGCTTGTAACGGAAATAAAATTAAAACATGTAGCCTATTTACCCTAATTCAAAGAAAAAAAGGACAAGGGAATAATAACCCATGAGACAAAATGATGCGATTCCGTTACATCAAATTCAGATTATTCTATAGAACTTTTTTGAATAAACTGAGAGCCAAAAGCAAATTCACGGAATTCAACAATAGCGTATTAACGAACTGAATCATTCATTCATTCCAATGTCGCGTGGCGTACCGGATGCACGACTTGAACTTGATCATGTTGAATGAACAGTCGCCTTGAGCAAGAAGTCGGGCAACACTCTGGTAAAATTAAACAAAAGTTTGACACAAAGTAATCCACTAATATGATTTGTTGAAATGAAAATTTGCATAAAAACTTTCGTTCGTGAATTGAGAGAAATGATTTCAAAGAAACGGCGTTAAAAAAAAACGCGTCTCTCCGAAATATTTTTCTTAATTAAGTAGGCCTATCATAACGCTGTAATAAGCATACACTGTAAGAAATGTCTGTAATTTTAAGTTGCCCGTAAATCTTATTTCATTCGTAAAAATAAACGCAATGCCATATTTTGTATTTAGGCATATATTGTAAGAATTATGTAATAAAACGGTAAGTTATTGTATTATTTATTACAGAATATGGTAACCCACATGCAAAAAAAGCCAAAAAATATCAGTGTAAAAATACAGTATATCGGCAGTTAAATACCGTGTTTTACAAATACACAATATTTTGCTGGCGTCATGTTAGTAAAATATACCGTATTTTACAGATTTTTGCAGGTAACCGTATTCTTTAATAATACGGTAACTCGACGTATCACTACAGAATTCTTACAATATAAGGCCAAAAAATGTTTGGTTGTCCTCCAAAACTTTTTTTGAGCAAGTGCGGGCGGGCCATAGTAGGGCGGGCGGATTTTTTTTTTCTTTAAGATTTTTTTTTCTCAAATGTAAGTCAAAGTTACACCGAATTATGGCCTCTATAAAGATGCAAATAAGTCTACTGTACCGAAAAATCCCTTTATACAAGTTTAAAAACAGTATTAAAATGGAAACAAAAATGAAAACAACAACTTAAAAGATATTTTCAAAAAAATCAAAATTTTCACAGAAAAAACAAATCTGAAAATTAGGCGCGGTATACTTTTGTACAGTAAAAACTTTTTTTCCAGTTTCGAAAAATAGGGGCGGGCGGTCGAGGACAACCAAACAACTTTTTTTGCCTAATTCACCTTTTTCTTGGTCACGCAACATTAGTATATTTGAGTGCCCCCGGGTAAAATTTGCATAGAATCATTGAAAATGACGCGTGGCTAAAACTTGGCGTTGCCGCTGCCTGCAGGCCAGTTTTTGTTGAAGACTTTTTCTCCAACTTCGAATTCCATTGTTCAAATTTAATACCACAATTTCTTTAAATAATCTAAGGGTTAAAAAAGTTTCTTAGAATACTATATGAGTCATGTTTTAAAGATGATCACCTAATCTCATTGTGTTGTGAAAAGTGTAATAAATGTCAACACTGAAAACATTAATTTAGTCAAAAAAACGTCTTATTTGGCGAATCAAAAGTTAGTCATGCAGAGTGATTTTTTATATTTCGGGGGAAAAGTGCTAAAAATTTGTGAGAAATATTGAAAAATAGTTTTCATCTTTAAATATTCAAAGTTGTAATCA
>JXSR01S013736.1:128361-139135 GCA_000969725.1 Ophiothrix spiculata
TAAAGCTGTGGGTCCCCTGTGCGAATGCTTCTTCATGGGGCGCTGCATACAGTGTATACCTGGTGAGTCTATGCACATTTCCAATGACACTACATTAAGATAATAGTAGTTTTCAGATATTTGGGAGTTGAAATGAAAGCTGAGATTTTACTAGGAATTTAAGACAGGCATGGACATTTCAAATCTTTCAAAAATCACAATTTAATCAGAATATGACTTATGCAGTGTAAGCTTGTACTGTATCTCAAAATAAAAAATGCTGACTTTACTTAAAGTTTGTGATGGATAATCACATATAGAAAGAGTAGTCAGCCGAGCCAGAACACCACAACAGTCAAAACCCACACAAGCACCTACAGTAATGCACTTTGAGGTTAACACTCGTGTAGACGCCTAAACCATTCACATAAAACTTTGCGCAAGTTATGCTTTGCGTGGCTGTGTTTATGTGAACGGTTTAAACTACTGGGGCCGTATTCATAAAACTCCCTTACACTTAAGTGCAATTTTTACACTAAAGTGTAAGTGTCACACTTAAAGGGGCAATTCATGATCCACTTTTCATCCTCAAGGTCACCTCTATCAAAATTGAGTTTTTTGGCTTATAAGAATCATCAACTGGTATATGTTACGATCCCCAAACCATTCTTTCATATGTGCTTGCATTTTTGAGAAAAGTGAGAAAATGTGTCATTTTCTAATTATTGTCGGGGCCCCGACAGTAATTACAACACAGTAGCCTATGGGGATTTTCAAAATGCTGAAAAGCTTGTAACTTGGAAGCGAATGGTCGGAATCCCATGAAATTTTCAGGATATATTTAGAATGTGCTCTTCTTCTTATTTAGATAGAAAACATGCGATATTTTATCACAATCAAAATCATAAATTGCACCTTTAAACTTAAGTGTTTCACTTACACTTAAGTGATTCCCTGAACTTTGAAGCCAAATTTCTACTTTATTGCAGTGCATCATTTTCATTCTTTTTCACTGTAATTTTAAGTGCAAAAATCTTAACTTTAATTTGTAAAAATAATTTCACCGGATTAAACTGACTCTCTTTAGTCACACTGGATGTGTTTTCTTGTATGAAAAAGAAAATCTTGTGAAATATATGCTATAGAATACCCATGTGGCAACTCTTAAGGGCAACTCTTAAGGGTGCTCCTCCAAGGTCCCCTTAAAAGTTGCCCTTAAAATCATGAGTTAAGGGATTCCCTTAAGTATTTGTTCATTTAAGTGTAACTCTAAGAGTTTGTCTTAAAATTCAACAGATTTAAGGGAAACTCTTAAAAAGGTTGCACTTGAGTGTGCTTTATGAATACGGCCCCAGCTAGGTGTCTAATGTATTTCATGAGTCCAAAAGCATTCAGCTATATTGATGTAGGCCTACACATGTGTGAACAAAAAAAAAAGGGAAAAGGGGTAAATATTTCTGAGCAATAGAAAAGCACTGATCCCATTTAGGTGTCTAAAAACAATTCACTAATTTTCAACAAAACAGAGGTGCTTTTCAAAACAAAACACTAATTTCCAACAAAATATTTTTTAAAAGTCAAAAATCTAACAATTAGGGGGTAAAATATAAGGTGAAACTGTGCCTTGTCCTTCTTTACAAGCAGATATTTTGTTAAGGAAAACCAAACTTAAAGGGGGTATTTTGAAAACCTTTGTCCACACACGTGTACATGAATATAAATGAGTGACCACACCGTCCATTTGACAGAGTCAACTTAAAAGATGATTCCAGTTCAATCACCATTTAGGTCTACCAGATATCAGGAGACACCGATGCATCCTCTTCTTTTGTCAGAAATTAAAGTTCTTTACTCACGAAAAATACAGACCATGCTACAGGACCACTACTACCTCTGAAACCAACTCAAATTCCACCAGTCCCTGGAACTGTAATAAGAAAACAAAAATATAAATTCAAGCTACATTATTTTTTAAAGCGATATAGAAAATATATTTCAGTAAGGGCCAAAACATAGTCGGCCTCCAAACAAAATTTTCGCTACCAAACATTTGGTCGTGACGTCAAAATGACGAGTGACTCCAAACAAAATAACTTCCAAGTCGAGTTGAGACCAAATAAAATTTCGCGCTAGATTGCACATGTTATTGAATTGCCATTGGACCAAATGTTTGTTACCCTTTCATACTTTAAATTCGATGGCAAATATTTGGTGACGTCACGACCAAATGTTTGGTAGGGAAAATTTTGTTTGCAGGCCGACTATGTTTTGGCCCTAAGGCGACTAAAAAATGCTGTTTTACGGGTGGACAATTCAATTAGGGTTGGTAAATTTGTTTGTATTATTTTTTTCTTGCCAAAAATAACCCAAACAATCTGAAACATGGGAGAAAAAATGAATAATTTCTTCAAAGAAATTTGATTTAAAAAAAAAAGCCAAATCTTAACAATTTGGCAAAAACAAATGGCTGATTTCACAAGATTTTGGCAAAACTAAATAAACCTTACAAAACGCAAAATTTAGGGTCGATTGGACCCATAAAACATGGGTTTTTTTTCGTCGCCCAAAAGATGTTTTTTATTTTCATGTATGTATTTGTTTTCCCTTTGTTCACTGTTATGAAAAGCAAACCAAGGTTTTAATTGCTCTTGAAAATGCTGAAAAGAACTCCAAAATAATGATGATTTGAGAAACTTCATTACCATACCAAACAAACAGTAGACCTAACCTACATATTGCCATAGTTCATTAAATCATTTTTGTGTGGGATATTAGGCTATAATATTTCAATGGTACCATAGAAATAAAACATAAAGTTAGGCCAAAATAATAAATTGTTTGGTTGTCCTCTACAACTTTTTTTGAGCAAGTGCAGGCGGGCAGGGTGTTTTTTTTTTAGAGGTTTTTTTCAAATGTAAGTCAAAGTTACACCAAATTATGGCCTCTAAAAAGATGCAAATAAGTCTACTGTACTGAAAAATCTCTTTATACAAGTTTTAAAACAGTATTAAAATGGAAACAAAATGGAAACAAAAACTTTAAAAAAATATTTTCAAAAAATCGAAAATTCTCAAAGGAAAAACACTTTTTTGGAAATCTGAAAAGTAGGCGCAGTATACTTTTGTACAGTAAAAAAAAAATTCCAGTTTCGAAAAATAGGGGCGGGCGGTCGAGGACAACCAAACAACTTTTTTGGGAGGGGCCTTAGCCTCATTTTTGAGCCATTAGTCTACTTACAGGTAAAGAGCAATATGTCTGGTTTTATTTGAGTTTTAATCAAAATAATTGTTTTCTTGACATTAATACAGAGTGGGTTTGAAGTATTAAAAGAGATCAAAATCCACCTCTCTGTTTCCACGGTTACTGAACACAAATATGCTTAATCCCTTTTTAGTTGCCATGGTAATTTTAATACAAATATTATTTCTTGATTTTGTTACTTTTCACTTGTTACATTAACGCAATAAAGGTAAACTATGAACTTGTCAAAACAGTAAACTGCTAATAATAATAAACGCAATTCTTATTACCGGGTAAGCGCAAACCACATCAGAAGACATCTCAATGCGCTTTACATTATTATTATGCTGTTATTAGGAAAACGTCACAACCATCTCACCTCAACTAGATCGCAATCTTATGATTCTGACCAATCAGAACTTCAGATTGTAATATTCTCCTAACAGCCCCCCCCCCCCCAATACGCTTGGGTCGACGAAGCAATCAAGATTAAATGTCTTGCCCAAAGACATAACCCGTTTGCCATAGCGGGGCTCGAACTGGCAACCTCATGATTCGCAGTCCTGCACTGTTCCACTAGACCACACATGCTAATATAACTCTGGGATACAACTTTACGAGGATTCAATATAAAATTGATCAATAAAATGTATCCAAATATTTGATGCATCAGACACACACCTTATCATGAAATGCGCCTACTTACCTCATTATATCATGGAAGAGAGGGTCAATTTATACTCGGATCCAAACGAAATTTTCGCTACCAAACATTTTGTTGTGACGTCAATCTATGGGCGGCCATAGGTATTGTTGGTTTAAGACATCTCACACACAGTTTTGGGTTACATATCGATTTTGGGTTTAGACCAAGGAAGTTATAGGGGGGAACACGGATTCTCCACTATCTTGTGTCGCTCATGGAGATGAGTTATTGTACCTCCGGATATATTCGGAATTTGACCCGATATCCCGGCAGATCGCGTAAATCTTCACCTGACGCATATACAGCGTGTGCATTTTGTTTCACGCGCAAACCGTGTCTGCGTTTCATGTAGCGTGGATTGCGACTTGCTCTGATTGAAGTACGCCAATTTTCCCGCTAATCCGTTGCGAAGACTCTCGAAGTGTTGCACGCGGAGCCGTAAAATGCCGGAGGTACAATAACTCACCCTCCATGAGCGACAATCCAAGATGGCTGCCGTCCCATAGGATTTACACGGCGATGAAATCAAAATGGCGGAGAATCCCTGTTCCCCCCTATAACTTCCTTGGTTTAGACACCTTTATGGGTTGTACACACTCTTTTGGGTATTTTAGACACCTTATTCATTGTAATAGACACCCTTATCAATTTTGTAGGCACCTTTCTTGTTGACACCTTTTTGACACTTATGGCTGCCCATAGTAGGACGTCACCACAAAATGTTTGGTAGCAAAAATTTTGTTTGGAGGCAGAGTATAAATCAAACCAGAGGGGAAGAAGTTGGTATTGTGTCCTTTGTCCTTCAGATTAGGGGAAGTGGGAATGTTCTCCCACATTTGCGAATGGTTTTCAATTTTCTGTACATTTTTGGAGTGGTTTTCACTAGCATGTCCAGGGAGTGGCCTTGGGAGATGAAGCCCCCTCATTTAGTTCACAATAATATAAATTCAGCCCTGTTTTGACGATTATAGGTACAACGAGCCATGCATACTCTGAGCCCGCTGCAGCAAAACCTTCCCGTCATATGCTAGTGGTTTTCTCTGCAGTCACTTTACATAAAGAGACTAGCACTAAATAAAAAAAACCTTACATTTCGAAATGATACCTGTTGCCAGTGTTGCCATCATATCAGCGACTAGTCTTTTGATAAAACAGGACTCCCTCACATCACAGGTGTCATAGGTGCATCAATCAATCAATCACCTGCCATTGTCAATGACATTATCTCAGTCATTTGTAAGGTAAATAGAAGTCACTGCTATATCCAAGGTGATGTGTTCTTCCTTGTGGAACTCATTGGCACTAAATGGACCTGATCATCAGCCATATAATTGGACAAATTTGGATGTTATCTGAAGCAAAAATCACATCAACACATCATTAAAATAAATTATTTTCCCATTGATGAGAATGAAATAGGGTCAATTCATAGTCCGTCTCCAATCAAAATTTTTACTATCGAACATTTTGTCGTGATGTCAAACTATGGGCGGCTATAGGTGTTTTTGGTTTTAGGCATCATTCTTGATTCAACATGCTGTTTTGGGTTACATATGAATTTTGGGCTTAGACCAAGGAATTTTTATAGGGGAACCAATATTCTCCGCCATTTTATTTCACCACCGTGTAAATCCTATGGGAAGGCGGCCATCTTGGATTGTAGCTCATGGAGGGCGAGTTATTGTACCTCCGTTATTTTACGGCTTTGCGTGCCTCACTTCGAGAGTCTTCGCAACGGATTAGAGGGAAAATTGGCGTACTTTGATCATAGCAAGTCTAAATACACGCTACTTGAAACGCAGACACGGTTTAATTGCGCGTGAAACAAAATGCACACACTGTATATGCGTCAAGTGAAAATTTACGCGATCTACCTGGATATCGGGCCAAACTCCGAATATATCCGGAGTGTCAATAACTCTGCTCCATGAGCGCTAAAGATGGTGGAGAAAACTGGTTCCCCTTTAAAAATTCCTTGATTTAGACACTATTATGGGTTTTACACACCCTCAGGAATTTTAGACACCCTTTTCTTGTAATAGACACCTTTACCAATTTTTGGACACCTTTCTCTTGTTGACACCTTTTTGACACATATGGCCGTCCATAGTTTGACATCACGACAAAATGTTTGATAGCGAAAATTTTGTTTGGAGGCCGACTATGAATTGACTCATAGTTACTTTAATGGTTTTGAGTTTTAGTGTTATCTGAAGCAAATAATTATGATCTACTAATGAACTACTTGGTAATAGTCACCAGGTTTTATGACTTATTTATGAAATCAGTACAACATTTTTGCAGCCACCAACCAACAAGTTCTTGCCAGTTTGTTGCTGATAACAATTCAGTATACATATTGGGGCAAACTACATACATGAGAGCTCGGAATGTACATCCATGTCACCAGATGTGGATTCACGCTGCGTATTCAACTGGGCGTATATGTTTGCGGCTACACATTATACCTATGCGTACTACCAAGCCGCTCGTTAACGTGCACGCAGATGCAGTGTGTGAGGCGCATAAATGTATCGAGTTGAATGTACATGGATGTATATCTCAGGAATGTACATGGATGTATATCTCAGGAATGTACATGGGTGTACATTCCAAGCACTCCTGTAGTTTAGCCTATTTTTGTCCACGCTTGCCAGCCTGAGGGGGTGCAGTGGGAGCATGCGCACCCCACAAAGGTCATGTGCGTACTGGAGGAAGCGTGCACACCCCAAATTTTATGCCAAAACCTGCAAAAAGACAGCCTATTTTTACCAATTAAATTCTGCACCACGACAGGGTCAACCATAAAAAGCTGATCCTGACTACGCAGGGAGGGTACAAAAAAATATGAGGAGGGTACAAAAAAATATGAAGAGCGTAAAAAAAAAAGAAAAAGGGGGGTAAAATTAAAAAACAAAAACAAGGCAACTTGTATAATTGGCTGTTCTGTGCCCCCACCCCGGGGATACTCAAGTTTGGTGTGGGTAGAGACGTACCTCTGGATAATTTGAAAAGCCACCCATCGAAATACCAATTTTTAAGAAAACTAATCTATAACCACATTTTGTAATTATTCTGCATGTCTGTTTTTAAAACTGAATAAGACAGATTATGGAACTGCCCAAATTAAATTATTTTCAAAGGCATTTCACATGTGCCAGAAAAATCAGACCGAAATGCATATTGTCCCTCCTGACCAAAAAATATGGCTACACCATTGTCTTGTACACAATGGCATAGTCATATTTTTTTGAAAATTGTGTTGTTTTTTTATAATGATATTTACTCAATTTTCATTAATTTAAACCAAAAACAAATTACAACAAGTTCATTGACAAAATCCTCTATTCTTTATTTCACCAGTCAGGTAACCCTATTACTGATTTTGATCATTCATTTTATTTGACGTGCAAACTTTTTCAATCACGGCGATGATAAATGATGTGCTTATTTTTTGTTATGCCTTCATTATTGTCAAACAAAAGTATCGTTTGTCTGCTTGCTGAGACTGTAAGTGTTTTCACCTTTTCTATTTTCAAGTTTTGTGCATTTCCCATGACGAAAATAGAGATTTATGAAATTTCAAACTCTAGGCTTCAGAGATTTTATAACGGTTGTTCAAGTTAAAATCTTGGACCTCAATTGAATTATTAAATATATATTACAACACTTAATTTAACATTAGATTTACTGACATAAACCTTCCTTATTTTTTTAAAACTTCCACTGACCCTTTGTATCTAGTGGAATATCCCAGTCCTGCTGCTCCATTCCGTCCATCGAATTTATTGAAAACAATACTTGTCCCCCTCTCAACCTCCAAAGGAAATCAAGAAAAGCAAGTTTTTTAATATAATATACCCACAGCTTGTGGAATCTTTGAGCTGACACAGATCTGGGCAAATTGGAGTGGACTTCAGACCCCAGCTTCGGACAGTTACCAATTCAATACCCAAGTCCTTGCTGATGTTTTTGAGCATGCCAGCAGTGGGGGCACAAGAATGCAGTGGCGGCATGTCAGGGTCCAGCCAGGGGCGTTTGATGGTTTTGTGTTCTAAGAGTAGACAGATATGTCTATATTCCTTTAAAAAAACTCATCTCAAAATTTTTCTATTCCAAACCTCATTTTCAATTTTACCATTTCTTTAGCATGTGTGGTCAGGAGGGCATCACTTGACCAGGCCACGCTCAGGGGTAGCTTGTGCATGGGAGGAGCAGTGAATTGCAAAACAGACATCAGTGAAAGAGCTCACAGCCATTTCAATCTTCCTTAAAAGTGAGGAGTGATCATTTCTTAATTTTGACAGAGCTCCTACCAGTCCTCACCTATTAAAGTTTACAGATGCTAGACCAGATTTCTCACTTTTCCTATTCGTCCAAGCCTCTTTTACCTATTCTTTTGAAATTTTTTAATTACAAAAAGGGACGTATGTGGCCTAGCGGATAAGTCCTCGACTGAATCACTGGGCATTGAGAGTCATGGTTTCAAATCCGGTGACCTTGAGCAAGATACTTACCCTAATGTGCTCCTATCCACCCAGGTGTCAAATGGGTACCAGCTTTCTTCAATGCTGGGAAGGTAACAGACTCACGGGGAAGGAGGTGTGGTGAACCCCTCACCACAAATATAACAAATTGTGGAGTCTGGCCCAAACGCTTCGTAAGAGAGATGGGCACTCCGACCCGTGAAATACAGGCCGTCCCCTTTACCTTTACCCTTTTTTTTGAAATATTCTAGCCACAAGCGCCCTTATCCCTCTTGAAAAAACTGAGTCAGGTCTATGACCTAACTTGAACTAGTTGTAAATTGATAACGCCGCTAATAAAACATTTACCTGCACAATCGTTTTACAACTTAAACAGTTGGTTACGATTGTAGGTAATGTACTGATAAAACTTTGCTAAAATTATTAAATGTTTAGTTCCTTATCACAATATGTGTATTGTTCTGGCGTTTTATTTCCCTAATAGTTACAAGTTGCCTTCAATAAATAACAAGTTTTACAAGTTAAACTTGCAAGTATACAATTACTATCAAATAAAGATAAAATTCAGAAATGCTATTGATGATTAATCTTAATCAAACAAGAAAAAAAGTGTCTTACAATAAAGATCATCTAAGTAAAAGAGTGTGATAATATGTTTCAAAACAATAGTTACTAGCTTTAAACTTGTGGGTATATGGTCTGCACGAAGGCTTTGTCAATCATTTAACACAAAAAGCATAGATTTCTTAAAATCCATAACTGTGCAAAAAGGCTACTTCCAGAAAGCAAAGAAGACAGATAATGTTACTCTCTGTATAGGAAAAGTCAAATTTCCAAGGTTATTGTCAAAAAAAATTATAAACTGAAACATGAAAGTAAAATAGAAATCCCAGTTTTTATAATTTGCATACAATTAAAAGTGACAGTAAATTAAAGGGGAATTGAACAAAATTTTAAATTTTATTTGAGTATGATTTACACTTCATATGTTACAAAATAAATAACAGTAAATTACCAGACATCGGAAAAATTTTGATCAAAATCTTCAAACAATTCTAAAATTAGAATTTTATTTTGTTTGTCGATCTTAGGTATGAGGCTATTCTGTAAATGTATTTATTGATGCTTTAAATCAAGAAAGAGACCAAAATTTGTTTACAGATTGCAGATAAATCAAAAGAGTTTGCATTAGATCTCCTGAAAAGACCAATTTTAAAAACTCAGCTATAGAGGGCAGTATTTATCGTTGTCGACAACAGTAATTAAAAATAAAAGAACATCTAAATATTATGATATATAGGGTTTGAATTTGACAATGAAACTTTGCATGTTGTCATTATCACCGCTATACTTCAAATGATGCAAAAATCTCAAAATGCTTGGGGAAAAGTTTGGGGATGATGCTGAACTTGTCACTTGAAAGAGAAAGAGTGGATTTTTATCTTGGTCTACCACCTGTAAAATCTCTTATCAAATTCCCTGGGAACAAATTCCATATTAAAAATGCCTCTTTAGCTGATTTGACCATAGGATTCAAATTTGTATGTTACTACCTCTCGCAACCAGATCCAACGTCCTGTAATACCAAACCCCGGGAACCAAACCTTTTGTCCCCGGTATTGCCTCAGCAGAGATTCCCAGCTCACAATATCCAGATGAAATTGGACTTAGAGCAACATGAGGGGAGCGTGGCTGAGAGTGGTTGGAGCACAGAACCCCTAATACAAAGGTTATGGGTTCGAGTGCCAGTCAGACCATGTGTCTTTATTTTCTTATATTGGGCAAGAAACTTTACTCTAATTGGTTCTATTCCTCCTGACCATTTTTTTTTTTCGTTTGACTGATTGGGTTTGTTTTTGATAGATATTATACTCCTAATGATCTGGCACTGATCCTAAGTTTAATTCAACATATAGGCGGCTCTGAAATAAAACATTGCCCATAAAATCAAAACGGTTTGACTGATTCAGCTGAAATTTGAAACTTAGAACTCTTGAATCTGACCAAGCTCCTTTGGGTCCTTCTCTAAGCATTTATTTGATAAAATGAGATCCATGGCTGAGGATTTAGTGTGAAAAAGTGACTCAAAAGAGCGGTACATCCCCGTGAACTTTAATAAGTAACCCCCCCCCCCTGGAGCTTCTTGGGATGTGATTGTTCTTCCCCAACTCTATTGTCAATACACAATAATGTAAGTACCTTTATGTGTCCATACCACCATCCTAACTTTGGAATCAGTTTCAGTAGCTCAAAACATCATCACAATTCATCATCACCATTATTTGCCACTGCCCAAATATGTACAAATATTATGAAAATTGATGACAAAATAGTACATTGACCATAATTAGACAAAAAAGTG
>JXSR01S013736.1:139995-156765 GCA_000969725.1 Ophiothrix spiculata
TTGACATGGGGGCATTTCCCCCAGTCACAAGTCTCCCCCCCCCCCACTTTCAATCAATGACACAAATTGTACTCTTAATTTCCCCTTGTTTTTTAAAATTCAAAATGCCAATTTTTAATCAAAATTTGCCATTTATGTGCAAATTTTAAGATTTTTTAAACAATTTTTAGCTGAAAGTAGCAGATTTAACCAAATTTTTTCACACGCTATGTGCGCATGACAAAAAAATCCAAAAGTGTTTCCTCCAACCATTTTTGCTCGAAAAATTTTTGCCCCTAGATGTAGATGTTTCCTTCGTGCTCTCAGTATGACCCCCCCCCCCCCCCCCCCCTACTTTGAAAATCCAGGTGTCGCCACTGCTTTCAGACAGATTTTTCCAAGTTTGACTGGTCAGTTAGCAAATTTAAGTTTTGTATTTTGTCAAAATGTTGAAACTCTTGGTTGATGCATGCATATTTATCAAGAAAAAGTACACATAATGTGATTGTTTGGTCCTTGTCTCCTCTTCATATATTTCCAACATTTGCCAAGCTCTTGGGACTGGCATTGGAAGACAATATCATCATAACCATCTGGTTTTGTGAGGAAGAAAAATAATTGAACAAATCTATGATTCTGTACCAATTTGTTGGATTGTATAGCACAACTCATGTCTAACCTTCAAAAAGTGCATTTTTTTGTATTTAAACTCATTCCTATTGGTGCTTGTCAGATGGTATTTGTAGGTAAAAATCATCATAAAAGTACAAGATGCATACATTCAGTTGTTAGAAAATTTTCATTTATATATTTTTTTCTCAAATGGT
Organism: Ophiothrix spiculata; assembly: GCA_000969725.1. Lineage (NCBI taxonomy): Eukaryota > Metazoa > Echinodermata > Ophiuroidea > Amphilepidida > Ophiotrichidae > Ophiothrix > Ophiothrix spiculata. Next base: position 140,802 of record JXSR01S013736.1, read on the forward strand.
TTATTTCATCAAAATGTGACAAGGACAGACGGAGATATATCTAATTTGAGGTAATCCTGGACAAAATTGTGTTGCACGGAAATGTAGGTTGTTTTTTATGATAATAACAAATGAAATATTTCACACATATTGTAACCTGAAAATGCACTTTTGATGGGAAGTACCTCTGAAAAAGTACACAAAACCTACCAGCTTCTTCTTTGGTGGGAATTGTAACTAAGAAGAGAAGATGTTAAGTTACAATGAATCTATACAACCAGAATAAATTTACTTACGTGAGAAAACTGCATCACCCTTCAACTGGGTTGTGATGAAGACCTTGATGCTAGGACTGGGTTTCCCATCATATATTGCTCCCTATGGAAAAAATATGTAAATAATTAGTGTTGAAACCAAAAATCAGAGCCCGTTATGTGCTATACCAAACGTTTGCATATCTGAAGATTTGCTGGTCCGAAACTGAAATAGATTCCGCTGGCCCAAAACCCACAAAGTTCTCTGGTCCGAAAATGTAAGTTTAGAACAATTTTACCTTACTGAGCTGTTACTGTGTACTGTGGGAAGATCTTAAATCACCCTCTGGTCCGTCACCAAATTATTCACATAAATTCTTATACAAACAATTAAATAGGGAGCACTAGCGTGCCCAAAGGAGGGGCCGGGGGGGGGGGCACGTGCCCCCCTAGTCTGCTGTAATAGTCGGGTAAATCGGGGATCTGGACGATGCCCTATTCCAGACTCAGCTGGCGAAAATCAACCGACTTAGATACTGTTGATTGTTGTTCATGAATATGACGATTATTAGCAGAAATTAACGTTTTTTTCGATTTTTTTCGCCCGCTACGCGTGCATATCAAAATAATCCATTACTTTTCATAGACTATTTTTGCTTGCAAATTTTTGGGCCTTAGTTGTTTATTTACCCGCATGGTTTCCCTATCTTTTTGAAGATCTTGGATGGCAACTGGAAATCACCCAAACCAACGTTAATAGGAGAAAAAATTAAGCAAACAAATGATAGCATTTTCATGTATTCACTATCCCCTATCCCCAAACTTTCAGTCACTGACAAAATTATCAACACTCATATTTAAGTTTTCACTTTTTAGATATTCAAACGTAAACTGTTGAAAACTTTTATGCACTACGCACGTTTATCAAGATTTCATCTCCATTTTTAGCTACAAGTAGCAAATTTGTTTCAAAATTCCATGCGCTTCGAGAAATTGTTAATATTCTATCAAGTTTGCTTCGCGCATTTATCAAGATTTTTTCTCCATTTTAGCTACAAGTAGCAAATTTGTTTTAAAATTTTGCGTGCTACGTGCGATTATTAATATTCTATAAATTTGCTGACCGAAATTAGTATGTTTACATATTTTTGGCATGCTATTGGAGTATTTTAAAACATCCAATCATACCCCTCCAGGGGGAAACTATAGCTTGTGCCCCCCGTCAAGAAATCATGTGCACGCCACTGATAGGGAGCAATGCATAATGGCAAGCACACATTATCTTCTCTTGTGAGCCTCATCAGGAATCAGTGTTGACTACATCAGAATTCACAACATCTACACATTTTCAGCTATTTTCATTGTTGTGCGAGGTCTGTAAGTAATGTATTCTACGCCGGCTATGTGTATTAGGCCTAATGTGTATGCACATGGTACCGTATATTGGGTTCCGTGTGTCAGGGCTGGCGACTGGTAACAATTCCAGAAGATTGCCTGTGGTTAATACGGCGGTGCGTATAATATGACGGAAGGGGATTTTGATTCTAATTGTTTTGAGTACTAGTACCTGCGGATTATACGCCGAGCGGGTTATCCGACGGAAATTACGGTACCCAATTTTATCAACATATTTAGAGAAACTTGACGAGACCAGCTATCTTTTTTTAAATTATCATGCATGGATAAAAATTCAAAATTGTAAAAACCGAGTTGGAGTGACACTTGTAAAAGCAGTCTTGTCAAGAACATTCAATAGCCATTTGCCAAAGAAAAATACCAGGGATGAAGCTACATTGGGCGATGGCAGGTGGCAGCACCCAGCACTCACGATTTAGAGCCCACCAATAAGATTAATAAAGTGTGAACACCAAGTGCACATTTGTCAAGAATGTTAAAATAACATAACATTTGTCCAATTTAAGGTAATTTTAAGTTGTTTCCATTTTCACAAGTAATTCCCACAAATATCACCCAGCATTAAAAAATTTCTAGCTATTAGTACAACTTTTTTGCCAATACGATGATAATCACATTCATTTATACTCGGATTTCAAAATAACACCATTTTTGCCAGTTTTAATGTGGCTATCAAATTTTAAATTCAGTCATTTTAAATAAATATAAGTTTGATCTGGAAAGAGTCTTTTTGGTGAGCTTTTTGTGATGTCATGTTGATGATTTTCTAAAAGTTTTCCCTTTAGCCTGCAGGAAAGTTGAGGCTAACCACACATTTTTTTTGTGCCTAATTGACAATTTTCTGTAAAAATGAAGACTATAATTAATCATGTTACATGTCAAGAAACTAACTACCTTTGTAATTAAATGATGTACATAATATTGTTTGCTTTTTCAGTGCCCTTCTCAAACTTTGGTGACCGTCTGTTCAAAGTAGTTGTAATACAAGATGTAATTTCAATTAATGAATCTCAAAATTCAACCACAAGACTCATAATATCTAGATTGGGCCATGTTAATGAACTAGGATATGTATAGTGATGTCAAATTTGAAAAATGAGCCAAATAATTATGAGAAAGGTACAGGAAATGGAAACAATGGCAGGCAACAAAAAAGATTCAAATTATTGGATATTGCCACACAAATTGGCAATTTGCTTTAAATAAGTTAGTTAAAGGTGAGTTAATGAGTCCGACTCACTAACAATTAGAGACCAGGAAAGTGTCACGTTTATGATTATACTTTTCCTAAAGTAAAGTTGTATAATGTTGAATAAAGTTCTGAACAAGAATTGCCCTTTAAAAAGACATTGCACCAGGGTACTGACTAGTAAGCATGATCATTATGGGAGAAGTTCTTACTTCAATTTTTCTTAAACTTTACATCTCAGCCTGATGATACTTCCGACTACTTGTCCCCCACCCAAACAAAAAAGACACTTTATTTAAAAAAGAAATAATCCATGTGTCCTATCAAAGTATAAAATAATAAAATATAAATTACATTACAATACAATATACGATGCAATTGTTACAAATTGATGCATTGGACAAAATTTTGAAAAATTATTTATGGATGATTTACACCTCATATGTTAGAAAATAATGTCAACTACTAATTATCGAGAAAATTTTGATCAAAACCTTCAGAAGAGTAGTCAAAAATTTGAATTTTATTTTGTTTGTTGATATTGGGTATGAGGCTATTCTCTATATGTCTTTACTGATGCTATATATCAAGAAAAAGCCAAAGATTTGTTTATAAACGTTTCTTTCACATCATAGATTGTAGATAAATCAAAAGAAATTTGTAGTTTGCATTAGATCACCTAAAAAGGCCAATTCTAAAAATTCAACTATAGAGGGCAGTTTTTATCGTTGTCGACAACGATAATTAAAAATAACAGTATCTAAAAATTTTGATATACATATAGGGTTTGAAGTTGACAATGAAATTTTGCATGCTGTCATTATAACCGCTAATACTTCAAATAATGCAAAAATCTCAAAATGCTTGGGGAAAAGTTTGGGGATGATGCTGAACTTGTCCAATGCCCCTTTAAGCATATTTGGCCTGCCACAATGAAAGGTACAATAATGTGGCAAAGTAGATTTTTACATACAGGCAAATCAATGTCTTTTTAACGTAATTTCAAAATTGAAAGTTCAATTATGAAAAGCAATGTCTTAGTTAGCTCAAACAGTAAGGCACTCGCTTGTGGTGCGAAAGGTCCCGAGTTCGAACCCCGCTGGTGCCAAAAGTTGAGTGTGCTTGAAATTCCTTTGGACTGCTAATTGTCTTGTGGAAACCCGTAGGAAACTCAGGGAGCTGATACAGGCAGCAATGGTGCGTATGTAGGCTGCTCAAGGTTCAGTGCCCCTAGAGGTTGCCGCAGAACCTGAAATGATGCTTGGTGTGGAATGGAGCTGACTTGGGCCACAGTGGTCAGCGAACACCTGTAAAGTGTACAGAGGCTGCATGGAATTACAAATCAGGGAGGCATAGCGCATTATAACTCTCCAGTATTTAGTAATTTAATATTAATTTTAAAGACCATTTCATATTTGCTCAATACAAAAATCTACATTTTTCAAAGGTAACAATATTGTACCTTTCGATATGGCAAACTCACATATTTGGTAAACAAGTTTTGAAAAACAAGGCCCTATCTATAATAATTTGTTTTATTATCAAAATTGTATCCGTTTTCATGATCAGCTATTATTTAAGAATTGAACCGAACTCATTACAAGAAATCTAATCAGTACTTTCAAGTTGAATAGCGGACGACGTCAAAGTCTGTAAACACACATCAAGTTTGATGAAGAATCACCTAGACTATTAACTTATGACCTGCTAATCATTTGTTACATCACAATAGAACCAGGGGGGGGAAGGGGGACACTCAACTTTTGGTTTTGGGGTATATGATCCTAAAATGACCCTACAGAACTCATTTTGGGGGTCAATTGGAGCTCAGGCAGTAAAAAATTCTGATGTTTTGCTTAAAATGGGGTCTAAGGAACCAAATTTAAAAAAAGAGGGCCTGTGAACCTGGAACCGAAAAAAATATAGTAGGGGATTGTGAACTGAAGATTGTATAGTGAAATGTGGGACTAGCAGACAAGGCGTGAAAAGGGGGTCTTGAGTGCTGCGCATACCCGTATATCTTTTAAATTATAATAAATAAATAATAATAATAATAAATATAGGAATAATTTACTCAATCTATCATGTCAGATATCTGACAACTGATTTGTATGTGAATTGCTTCCCAATTTGTGTTAATAATGGGTGTTTTTGGAAAATAGAAAAATATTATACAAATATGACTGCTTTGAGGGACATGGTTTAAATTATTTTCCCGATGAACCATGAATTTGCCGGAAGCGAAGGTGAGGGCAGATCACCTAGGGGAAATAATTTTAACCGTACCCCGAACAAAAAGCAGACAACATTCGTTTTATATACCGAATATATAGATTTTTGTTATCTGGTTAAAAGAACCATTTTAGCCCGGTGATTTATGATATTTGTTTCTCCTTTCAGTGCTGACCATGTTGTATTGTGCGTACAAAATAACTAGCTTACGCACTGCAGCGTATATTTGACCATGAATGCTTATAGTCACACGGTTAAAGCTCGAGTTACACAATGCAAAATACATTGAGCAAGCACTGACCTAGAAAGGTGCCATTCGGGCATGTGCGGCCCTCAAGACCTCTTTTCACGTCGGTGTCTGCCGCTCCCTAGACCCCCATTTCAAGCACAACCTTTAGTTCGCAAGCCTTATTTTCAACAATTTTCAGTTCCCTAGCCTCAATTTTTGAAATTTAGTTCCCAAGACCCCCATTTCAAGCAAAATTTCAGAGAATTTTTGCCAAATTTTGCCCCCAAAACTAGTTCTGAAGGGTCATTTTTTGGTCCCTTCAGTTCTCTGGACTCCCTTTTCAGAGTCAATCCTCCGTTCCCTAGACTAAGGTTTCAGATACTTAGGCGCATTTTGGTGATTTTTGACAGTGAGCTTTAGTGAGTTCTGGTGGGGTTAGGGTTAGTGCACATCCAAATAAGCATGATTAACCCTAACCCTGAATTGAGAGGTGCTCCGTTTTCTAGCCTAAGTCCAACTACGTCACAGTAGAAAAAAAGCATGTTTTGACCGTGATTCAAACCCATGACCTCTGACTTCCCAAGGGAGGCACACCACTAGCAGGCCACCACGGGGCTGCTGCCCGGGCAGCGATTTCGTCCCCATATGCAACCCGTGTCTATGACGTATTTGGACTAAGGCGCATTTTGGTGATTTTTGACAGTGAGCTTTAGTGAGTTCTGGTGGGGTTAGGGTTAGAGAGTTCAGTTTAGGTAGATTGAACCCTTCAGTCACTTTTCAGTCACATTTAAACCCATACATAGTGCCAAGTTTTGGAGGATCAAAGGGGTCAGTGATACGTTCTTAGGAGTTGGCCCAGGAGTCAAAGGAGCCAAGCTAGATAGACTGAAACCCTCCTATAACTTTGCATTTTACTCACACATAGTGGTAAATAATTGTAACGGAATTGGGGATAAAAGTACGGTAATTAATTAAACATACCAGTAGATTGCACTTAGATAAACGAAGAACTTACAGTCAGGCTATTTCCAACCGCATTGGAGGAGATGATGATCACGATTCTCCTGCAAGTCATTGTTCTTTGCTCCTGGGCTCTGGTTTTCTTTCCATATCCTCCCCACTTTTCATCATACACAGGTGTTGATGCATGATGGCATGTACAGCGCTCTAAAAAAACACTGAAATAAATAAAGCCCCCATTTATAAAACACAATAATTTACTTTATACATAAAACAGACCTACAGTCACAGAAAAACATGAACATAACATTTGCCTCCCACTAGCTTACTTGCCAAATCCCAAAGCTACAATTCACACATATTAATTTATTTAACAACTGTAAATAATATCAATAATAAATGATAAATCAGACAAATTTCTTTTAAAATCAGCTGAGAATTTCATTTTCATATGGTTATGTACACTTTCCATGAGTATTTTTTCTCCATTTTTTTTAATGTTTTGTACATTTTTGACTACAGAGCTTCCTGTCCGACTCCCTCTGGTCATGACCCCATTTGACCCAAAACAACATCTCACCAATTGACAATTTGATTTAATTGTTGTGTTCGATATGGCAGTGAAATTGAAATACTACTACCACATCTGTAGTAATAATTTGGGGTGGGGTGTTTGCGCACCGATGAAAAACAAAAATTACCAACATTTTGCAACATTTCAGGTGATTTGTCACAGCCAACGATGCAATGTTTGGGACAAAATGGAGACAAATTCTATATTTCATTAAATTTGGCCATCGTCCCCTTATCTTTAAAATGCAAATCATACTGTTGATTGTTGACCACCTCTAGTCTAAACCCAGGGGGGCACCCAGATATATTGATGTACACATGTGTGAACAAAGGTTAAAAATTACCCCTAAACAAGTTTTAGCTCACCTTCAAGATTTGAAAACATCCGTTTTTGTGGACAGTTTTTGATTTTGTTTTTAAAAAAGCACCCCTTTTTGTTGAAAATCACATGCATTGCTTTCCGTGTTGGTCAAGAAAAAATGACACCTTTTTCTGTGTTTTTCTGTTCATGCATGTGTACACCAATATAGCTCATTTCGCCCCGAAAGTCTAAAGAACAGAATCATGATGAAAGTGGCAAATGAGGGTCTAGAGAATGGCAGGAGATATGAAAAAGGGGTCTTGACCACCAGTGGGGGTGGAAGGTTAAATTTTTAGAGGGGACTGCTAATTTTTTTTCAATCAAAATTTTGTTTTGTGCAAAAATGGTCGGAGGAATAATCATATATAAATATTTGTAATGCGGGCATCATAGTAGCGCACGCAAGAAAAATCTGTCAAATTGGCGAATTTCAGCTAAAATTTTTGAAATTTTTGCGCAAAACTAGGCAAACTTTGACTGAAAATTGACATAATATCTGAAAACACGTGTGAATCACGTGAAGCGAGCAAATTTATTCTGATTCTGCGCATTTAAATTATCAAAAACAAAGGGACATTCAATTTCCTTTCCTTTTCTTTCTTTCTTCTTCATATTTTTGACCTCCACCTGAAATTTAGGAGGGGACATGTCCCGTTCCCACCACCCCCACCCCGCCTATGTTATGTTAACCGCTGAAAATACATACCCTGCCCATATATGAGTGAACGTGCTTGCCTCCCTTTGAGCATTTCTTTTCCACCATCTTCCCAAACATGAGTGATTTTGCCATCCCACCTCACCTGTGAAACATAAAAACAACATGTATTGTTTTCCTCTCACCTGGCTAATTAGGCCATGGTTACCCAGTGACCAATGAGACTAAACCAATAAACAAACTCCCAAACCGCTCCCTGGGTGACTTACTTGGGGTAAAAACGGCGTGTGGTGGCTTGGTGTGAGGCACGTGCGATACCTAATTTAGAAATTTATTGTTTTTAAACCACCTTATTTGTGGACATACCCTACTTATGATTTTTAAGTATCGTAGAACAATTGAACAAAAACATAAATTTGACAGGAACATGCCGAATTCATTAGAGTAGCAATTGATAACAAGCAAAATACATTAGATAGGCCTTAATAAGCAAAACAGATATCACGAAGATGTAGCATTAGCAAAAATGCTTAGAACATTTTTACAACCTTTTTGCTTTTTTTGGCTTAAACACCTGTTGATTCGAAAAATGCTTGTTGGGCGCTTTACTCTCGGATTTACTACACAGGCAAGCAAAAGCATCATACAAACAATTGCAAGTTTTTGCTAATATTTATGTAATATCAATCAATCAATCAATCAATGATACAAGTACTTGCATGACATGCATACCCCATGAAGGAGTCTATTCATACAGGGGACCCATGACTTTATGTGACTGTCCGACCACGGAGCAAGTAGAGTAAAGTGTCTTGCCCAAGGAAACAAGGAGAGGAAAACCGCCCGGCCCGGGGCTCGATCCCACAATCTCTGTATTACGAGATCCGTGCTCTTCAGTCTATCTAGCCTAATATTCAGGTATTGGGAAAGATGATTTGAATAACTTGAAAATATAAATACACCAGAGACATAAGATACAAACCTACGAATTTTCAATAGAAGGGATACCAGTTTTGACAGCTTCAATGCAAATGTTTAAGTCAGGCATCACTCTGCAAGATCTCTGAGAAGTTTAGAATATTTACACCCAAAACGGTGTTTCCGTAACCTGACCACTTGTTTTGACCACTTATTCTGACCACTTAATCTGACTACTTGTTTGTACGTCAATTTATACGCCAAATATAGTTTGACGTATAAAATTTCAATTTACATTGTGTTTAAGTTAGTAACATTAAAACATATACACTGGATTGAGAGTTCAGCTTTAAGACATATAATAAAATTTAAGCTTTTAAATTTACTAATTTACATTTGAAGATGAAACTCGGGGTTTCAAAAATATGCATACAAATAAGCCAAAATCTGTATTTGTCTTAATACTATTCAACACCGTTTAATTTATTTCTGAAGACAATAAATAAAGCAACAAAATGTGACGACTTGAAAATTTCATTGGACGACTCACATATAAATATTATATCATTCATACACAATGTTATATAGAAATATCACACGTCAAATTATACGCCGGCGTATATATTTTGACTTTATCGTTGTACACCCCTGGATTATGAGATTAAGACTCTCAAGAAGGTATTTCTATACACTGTGTATTTTGAAATTTTATACGTCAAACTATAAGCCGCCGTATAACAAGTTGTAAGAATAGGTGGTGAACTCTCAACCCATTGTATATATGTTTTAATGTTTCTAATGTAATACACTGTAAATTGAAATTCTATACGCCAAACTATATTTGACGTATATTTGGATGTACAAATAAGAAGTCAGATTAAGTGGTCAGAATAAGTGGTCAAAACAAGTGGTCAGGTTACGGAAACACCGCACCCAAAATGGTGATTTGCAGCCATTTGTGAACACAATATATATTTTCAAGGAGTAAAATCATTAAGCAATGGATGCTTGGCAGTTTTTTTGGCACCCACTTAAAGTCAGGTACCGCTCTATGAAAATAATACGGGTGCATTAGTGATTGATCTAGGTAGGATCTGATTTTTATTTTTTTAGGGGGGGGACTGAGAGGCCCTGAAAGAGTGTTTGTACCTGAAAATTGCCAAAAGCTGATTTTGCAGGATTTTGCCAAATTATTGCACCCCCTGGATCCACAACTGCACATACAGGCTAGGCCAGACCTCAAAATCCACCCTATAGGCCTACATCCTCATGATCCCAGGCAAAAGAACCTTGAATCACCTACTAATTTCTTAGGATCATTTTAACAGAAAATCAATTTTTTAGGATTTTTTAAAGAAATATAATATTGGTCCATTTTCACAATTTCTGACTCTATATTTGAAAAAAATACCGCTCAGAATATCTGTGTGGAAACACAGATTTTGTGATGCTCTGTTAGGTCTTTGGGTGTTACCACAGATTCTCAAATATTTGAGAATCTGTGGTGTTACACAGGGTGTTACCCCAGTTACAAAAGTACATAAGCAAGGTTTAATTGGGGTTAGAAGGTCAAAGTTAACAAATTGGAACTAATTTACCTGGTTTAATTTCTAATTAGCTCTAGCTTGTCAAAAAAGCTCTCAAAATCCAACTTTATCCTGACATGCCTATGGCTTCTTGTACTATGTAGTTTATACTCAAGTACACAAAAATACCCATTCTGTATGCTCTGCCTGGGATGCTCTTTCCAGCCACCAGTGGCGTAGCCAGACTTTTTGGTCGGGGGGGGGGGCAAAAATATTTCATCCTGATTTTTCCTGATTTTCCCCCGGCATTTGCACATTTCTTCCCCTTTTTTCCCAGCAAAAAATCCATTTTGTACACTCAAAATAAATTCAAGTCGATTTAAAAAAACTGACAAGCACAAAAAGAGTTTTAATCGATTTTTGCACATCTTTTGACATGATTTTCTGCTTTTCCTCATGTTTCCTGGCTAGCAGTCTTGCAGTTGCTCTGATTTTTCTTGTCCTTCCCGATTTTTCCAGCTAACCCCTTGCCCTATGCTGGCTACGCCACTGCTAGGGCAACCTGAAAGGATTTACACAAGGTTTTGTTTTTGCAACTTCAGAAGCCTGGGGTGGGCAGTCAAATATGAAGTGTATATGGGTGTAAGGCCGGCGCTCCAACAGGCTGGCATTCAGTAAGGGGAGGCTCAAAAAATAAGGGGTCATTGGGTGAGAGCATGCTCATTGGCATTCGGTGAGAGAAAAATACAAGAGAGCTCATTGGTCAAAAATTACGGGTCTTTGGGTAACAGCGACACTGAAAAAGGGGGTCTTTTGACCCTTACATACGCATCGCCTCCAGAATGGAACTGCCCCCACCCCAGGTTCAGAAGTGTACTATAATAGGAAAATGGTTAAATTGTTTCAATTGTTGCCTTTTTTTTTAGATTTCTGTACCAAAATATTGCTCATATTTGTCTTAAATACAACTCATGTGAAATTTTACGGCTGAAACATGCTCCATTTTGGAGACATTAGTGAAAATATGTTTATTTATGGTAACCGTATCATATGCAACTTCATTTTTTTTAAGTCCCTGTTTTCATGATTGGTTGTTCCACTTTGATCAAATATTCAACCCGAGGATGTGCGCCACAAAGCTTTTTTTTATTGTACTTATACAAATATATTTTATAACTTTTGGGCATGGAAAGTAGTTTTTTTTTCCAAAGCAGTACACATCTTAAAGAACAAAGCTGAAGCTTGAAAAAAATCCTCCCACTTTGGCCGCCCAGGTTTTTATGGTTTCTATTACACATCCCATTCCTACCTTGAAGGTGTTACTTGGCTGCTGATAGAAGGTGTCCCTGGAGTCATTACTTCTGCTGATGGAAGTAGCTCCCTGGAGTTGTAACTTCCCCAGTCATATGCACTTCACAGCGGAATATCTGAATAAAAGGTACCTAAAACATAAAAGGAACAAAAGAAAAATATCGGGACCTTCCCATCATGCCTTGCTTCTAATGGGATTTTTGTACAGGTTTATTGGTGATGAAACAGCACAATTAGCATTTTGCATTTTTGATATGTTTTATCACTACCACCAAACTTCATGAACATGACACCCTGTACAAAAATCTAAAAATTTACGGGACAGTAAAAGTAGTAAAATACCGTCCCGATATTTTGATAATTGTCCTGCCAGCGTCCCGCTTTTTCGAGCCGCCCAGGGTGCTCTGGTTTTATTACACATTTATTCTTACCTAAAACTTTGAACGGCGTGTTCCTTGGCTGCTGATTGAAGGTGCTAGTGCTCCTTGGAGTAAAATCCAAGCCATATTTCACATCACAGGAGAATATCTAAAAGAAACAAAAAGTCATCAAGGGAACAGCAGTAACCAAAATTTTTCAGGTGGTGCAAAGTCACTTTTTCCCAATTTTGTACCACAGTTCTATATTTATTTCCCAATTGCCTTGCTCTTAAGTGCCCTGTCAACCTTTTGTTTTCAGAAATTGTTTTTGCTCTGTAACTCAGCAATGAATAAGGCCTAAAAATATGTTTGTTTGCCCTCCACGACCGACCCTGGTATTTTTTTTTCCTTCTTCAAATATGTAAAATATGAAAACTCAATATTTTTGATGGAAAACGTAAAATTTTGCAATATAAAGTCACATTTAGAAGTATAAAATGCATATTTCCTCTAAATAATGACCCACAGTATTTTATTAAGCCCTGCATTGCTTGGTATTCATGAAAAAATCCATGAAATGGCATCATTCTTTAAAATATATGTGAAGAGTAAAAAAAAAAAGATCAACCGACCGACCACCCGACCGACCCAAAATTTTATTTTTTCCACTGGAGGGCAAACAAACAATTTATTTTTTTGACCTAATGAAATCCAGATAAAAGTATATATTTCTAGAAGCGGATTTGCGTACTGAACATAATGGTGAGTCCTTTTTTGGATCAAAAACAGTAATTTTGGCCCAAAGGTCCAAAAACCATGTTATTTGGCCCAAAATTTTCAGGAAAGCTAACTAAATTTTGCTTTGGTGAACTTTTGAACTATTTTACATTTTAAATTTTTAAATCCAAATATAAATTATCCATTGCTGAGTTACAGAGCAAAAACTATTTCTGAAAACGAAGGGTTGACAGGGCTATTGAATATAGGCTACACAAGAAGAGGACACATTTTTCATTTCAAACTAGAAATTAAATTTGATTCACACGAAATCTAAGAAGTCTATTTATACCAGCAACAAGAACCCCGGCCATATTAAGCAATAATCCACTATACATGTTATAATCTAAAGTGGAAATTATTACAAAAACTTATCCAATCAAAAGTGAAAATTATTTCAAATTTGATCTAAATCTATTCTGTAAATATCAAAATCTTTGATATTATATTTGGTATCATGTTCAAAGGTGAAATTTGCGACTCAAATTCAATTACGTTGTATTCTTTACCGATTTATTTTGATTGGCTCTTATTTTTGGGTGTATGCCGATGTTGTTTCAGCTAGGTACGCAGGTTGTATGGTTTATTTTACTTGTCTTCTCCTGGTGAGCGGTGAGGTTTTACATTCATAGAAAGTAAGTATTCATTTTCAAGGTGTGCAAATTCCACAAACCTGCTTTGTGGGGTAGGAACAACGGGGAGGGGGAGAGAGGTGAACTCCAGGGACTAGATATAGACTTGGGAGGTTTGTGTATGTGTATGGTATTATTGACTCAAAACAACACCCATCTGTACACCAATTTTGACAAAAAAAGCACCCAATTTTGGTGCTTTTTGAGCAAATGTCCCTAAATACACCAAATTTTCACAAATTGGGCATATTCATCTGCAATGAAGACCACACCATTGCTATACCAAAATCAATGAAAACCAACCCAAAAGGAAGGCACACATATATATGTGCCTGCCTTTTGGGGTGGTTTTGGACAGAGATGTATATAACTAAATTGACTCTGGTTTTGGGAAGGTATTGATCATTATACCATGTCAATGTAGGTACCTCCTCTCCCTTTTAGGATCAGACAGTGACAGCTGGTAAGCATAAAAAGCAAATAATATTGTGTATTCCCCATTGCTTTGAAAACTTCGACTGGGCTTCAGTTGCTTTGCAAGTGTCCCACCCCCCTGACAAACAGGAGAATTTTGTAACTTTGCCATGTTTGCAAGTGACTAGAGGTTATTTCACTGTTATCAGACAATTCTTTTGAAGAAAAATAAAACAGATCTGCTTGACTCTGCAACTTCTATTTAACACATTTTAGAATCCGTTATAGTGAAGAATGCGGACTCTTGAGTTCCTTCGTAAAGAACTCTCACGGGACTACATGTGTCCCTAGCCAAGTTGAGGTATGAAATATGCAAAATTTTCAATTAAAAAGCTGTTTTAATCAAATAATGTTCATAAAATTAAACAATTTTTATAAAAACAGTATAATTTCTTGCAAAAATAGGTATAAAGTACATTCACATGTCAGAGTTTTTAATTTATCTATCAGAACAAATTCAAAGTGATTATTGTAATTTGCTAAATTGCACACCACAATTTTTGCAGAATTTTGTGCAAAACCAACTAATGACGCTTGTTGACATTTTGATTTTTGTTGACTTTTTTTACAAAATGTCAACAAATTAAATGCAGGTTAGGACACCTGTGTGTATACTAATCAAGTGTTTAAGCCCAAAAGCTTCATCAACAGATAGCTTAAATACACTCATTAAGTGATTTAGCCACACCTGTGGTGACAAAATATACTTGACTTTGATCTCAGAACATGTGGTTAGGTCAAATTTTCATCACGCTTAGGCCCCCAAAAAAAATGTTTGGTTGTCCTCCACAACTTTTTTCGAGCAAATGCAAGCGGGCAGATTTTTTTTTCTCCAAATGTAAGTCAAAGCTACACCAAATTATGGAAAGATTCTAATAAGTCTACTGTACCGAAAAATCACTTTACACAAGTTAAAATTAAAATGAAAACAACAACTTACAAATATTTTCAAAAGATTAAAATTCTCAAAGAATTAAAAAAAAACTTTTTTGACAAATCTGAAAATTAGGCATGGTATACTTTTGTACAGTACAATTTTTTTTCCAGTTTTAAAAAATAGGGGCGGGCGGTGGAGGAAAACCAAACTTTTTTTTTGGCCTTATTGCTTTTAAAAATTCTGATGCCTTTGTTAGGTATATTGGTCAATATCTGAACAGAAGTTTGATAGCTAGCTAGGGCTTATATCAGATACAAAATATTCAAACAAATATGTTGTATTTTGTTAAATTCATAATAGTCATTATGTACCAGTGACATACAGTCCGGGGTGGTTACTTCCGGGGTTACTTACATTGACAAGGTATACGTTTAAATGTGCCTGCCTTTTGGGGTGGAATTTTCACAGATTTGGTATAGTGATCGGGTGGTTTTCGTCTCAGATGAAAGCACCCAATTTTTCATAAATTGGGTGCTTTGGGGAAAATTCGAAAAAAAGCACCCAATTTGAGTAAAATTGTGTGCTTTTCCATCAAAATTGGTGTATTGATGGGCAGGTTTTTGAGCCAAAAATAGATGGTCAGTTTTTCAAAGTCCGGCAGGCACATACCCGTACAGTACTTTAACCAAACATTTCAGGTTTGGAGGTGCAGGTAGGATCAAGAATATAAGAAGTTGACACATATGGAAAAGTCCCGTGCGTCTGCTCAACGTAAAGTTTATACGCCTCTTAAGCACGGCGAGACAGCTGTTAATTTGTGGGTGCCTTTTCAGGGTACGGCGCACCCCCCGAATTTGACAATGTACAAAAAAGGTCCACATAAATTCCCTTAATGTCCACCAAAAGAACACCCAAAGCACCAAAACACATAAATACGGCGGCTTTTTAATAAAATGGTACACAAAATGCTTGGAAAACTGCTAAAACCCTTTTTTTGCCTGTCACTTTGTCAAAACCACTAAAAAAATAGTTTAGTGTCCACCAAAACCAAAATTTGTCCACAAGAGTAATAAAGTTAATGTTTAATATTCTTGAAGAAAACAATCAATAGCATCCACTACTAATTCCTTTAAAATGCAATGCAAACGGTGGAATTTCATGAGGTGGGTCAAAAATGTGTTACATGGTCAAAATGGTCAAAAAAACAATTGTTTGATATGATGTTAATATTATTGATCTCTT
>JXSR01S013736.1:170651-186290 GCA_000969725.1 Ophiothrix spiculata
CGCTGGAATTGCACAGATGGAAATGACATTTCCACAGATACATTTATCATAAATGCAAGAAAGATGTTCTACATGTACTTGCCAGCTTGCGCTATCGATATGATTCCTGTGCCACGACAGGCGTATCACAATTTGGATACCCCTCCATATCCTTATTCTGATACGGGTATTACAATTTGGATACGAAATGTACGTGGGTATCCGGATTCGGATACGTATCCGAATTGTGAGTTCCGCCGAACTGATATTATTCAACCAACAATCTACAAATGTTTTCTTGCTTCAGAGAAGTTTGTATTTCTGCCATCATTCCTTTTTCTCTCCCTGGAGCATCATTTCTGTTCCATCTTCTCTGTGTTCTTCCTGGAAGTTCCTCGCATGATTATCTTACAGATTGGTCAGCTCATTTCTCCTTCTGTAATGCTTCTATAAACTCTTCCAATTTTTCTTGAATTTGTCGGACACGTTCTGAAAGACACAAAAAACAAAGAAGAATTAAGTTTAATATATTCAGAGTAGGATAGAGTCAACATAAACAATTACCCTACTTAAAGAATTGCAAACTATCTATCAATATTGGTCGCACTCGCAACATGCCGACTCCTGAAGCTGCAAAACTTCTTTAAAGCGGTTACAAAATATCCAGCGCACAGCAGCACGTTTGATAATGAAGAAACAAAAATTTGAATCAATAACATCTGATCTCATCTCCCTTCATTGGCTTCCAATTAAGCAAAGATTTGTAAAAAAACATTTTTGTCATGTATCTGAAGTAGTTGAAGAGATAATGCTATAATACCATAATCACATTGATTACCTTACATTTCAAGAAGACTAATACCCCGTTCAGACACACTAAAAAGTCGCCTTAAGTTGATATCGAGTCCATTTTTAATTTCAAACATGACTTCGGATTAGCGAAAAGTAACTCGACTTACAACTGTTCACACATGCGCTACGATTTTGAAGTCGAATTGAGATGAACTCTACTTGTTCCAGGTCAATGCGCTGTGGAAGTAAACACGAATTCAACTCGACTTACGACGACAGGCGTACACACACACGAAAAGTCGTCGGTTGTCGTCGTTAGTCGAGTTACATCGAGTTACTAACGCGACTTAACTTGCTTTTTAGCGAGTTGAGAATTCGATGTAAGACGACTTTTTGAAAGACGACTTAAGCCGACCTGAACTGTTCACACACAAGTGAATTTTGAACTCGATATAACTCGAATACGACTAAAGACGACTAAAGACAACTTTTTGGCTCTGTCTGAACGGGGTATTACTCTGCTCACAATTCATACATCCTAACGAAAGAAGATATCAGGATCTTCCCATCATGCCTCGCTTCCAATGGGATTTTTTGTACAGGTTTAGATGAGAGGGTTTTGGGATGAAACATAGTACAATTAGCAGACCTCAAAAATTTGCATTTTAGATGTTTTATCCCTAAACCCTCTCATTAAAACCTGTACAAAAAATCCCATTGGAAGCAAGGCATGATGGGAAGGTCCTGATATCTTCTTTTCATCCTAACACTTTCCTGCACATACATAACCCACCCATCCCTTCCCCAAATTAACCATTTTCACTTTTGACTTTTGTGATTATAGTCAGTAGATTGTGGAAATTGATATTCCTATAGCACTGTCTACGTCACACTTGACTCAGTGTGACTTAATGTCCAAAGAACAAATGCTATCTACCACAGATAATCATCTATGAGTAAACTTTGTACATTATTGCTCAAACATTCTGATATTAACTCAGTCTGAGGGGTACTTAGTACCAAGTTGAATATAGGGATGTGCTGCAAAATCAGACTGTCTGGTACCTGAATATGCAATAGGTCCTTGTTTTAATCAAAATTGCATTTACACAGCGCAGAAACTCTCTGGTTATGTTTCAAGACCTAGCAGGATTGCATTTTCACTGCTCCAGATTGCTGTTAGCAAATAATTTAGTCTATAGATAGAGACCAGGCTAGAGACTGTACTCTATAAATCTTGAAGTATGCAACAAGCAGTCGATTAACACACAAAAACCAATATGACCATATACAGGGAAGTAAAATAGTCAATCTTTTCCAAATAAATAAGATATACTCAATCTTGCTGAATATTCAAATGAACTTATTTTCAAGGTTTGTCCATGTGATAGCAACAAAATTAGCCACAAATAATACCAACATCATGAACGATTCATGTACAAAAATATTAATACACAGTGATTTGCTCTTAATCAATCCTAATCAATCATTACTAGTCTCTTACACAACACAAAACCACCAGTTCACAATGTTGTAGAATACAAGGAATGTGCTGTGGATCTTGTAGCAGAGTCCGATTGTTTGTTGCAATTGTGAAAAGTTTATCGTGCTCAAAGTGGGTCAAGTCACATCGGATTCTTTTACAGAAAATGGAAACAAAGACTTCTTGCAGATGTTGAAGATGATTTAACTTTCAAAAATGTTATGACTAGACCACACTTTCTACAGAACGTCACAAATTTTTGAATTATGGTCAGATTCATTATAGATTTAGGAATTCTTGACACTTTTGGATATTGTTGTATTAGTTCATAATCTGATTAATCCCTTAAAAGTGTGTGAAATTGTATGGAAATAATACGCAAAATCAGATCATCATTCATAAAGCTATTGAGACAGCGCTAAATAATGGTAATTACGTTTTAATCAGGTATTGTCTTTTTTCCAAGGAGCTGATTGATTTTGATGGGATGATAGTAAAATTGGGACGTCAATATAAATGAGTCAATTAATCTGTCAACTAAATTCAAATTAATTTCTTCATCCTATGATCCGCTATTGTTCTTTCATCTCCTCAAATGAAGGAATAATGCATTCAAGATGTTTGTGGTGATCATGATACTGTCATAACCACAATACCACACGATGATCATACAAAATGTTATAAAGAAAATATGGAATGAATATGTCAGATTAACAATTGTTCCACATATTATTTATAAAGGATTACTCCCCAGAACCCAGCAGAGGCATTCGCAGAAGGCTTGACAACAACCACAAAAACCCAAATCACACAAAACCCAACACCACACCCCTCACAACTCCACCCACACCTCCACCTCCACACAAGAGGAAGCGTAGCAAATGAAGTACTAGCGTAGTGAATGAAGTGAAGTGGTGTGTGGCCATGGGGCCAGCTTATGGGCCCCATTGGGGGTGCATGGGAGATTGTGGGGCCCAAGCTAGAGACAATTGGTCCTACAAGATTCAAAGTGCAAGAAAAAATGCCCTAAAACTAGCTAAATTGCTTGAAGCTCCATCAACCATGCAGCCCCAAAAAAGATTGCATTGCGACTTGTCACTAACAGCATGACAGCGAAAAACTCGCATTACTTATTTACTAGAGGGCCCGCGCATAGTTGTGGCGGTCAGCCTAGACTGTATCCTGCGTCGTCGACCGGCCGGGCGCACTGATCACTGCGTTGTGCCCTGTGCTGGCCAGTGACGACTGTAAAAATAATGGTCTTAAAAATGGAGCACTTTAGCTCATTAATATATAATAGTTAGAATGACGATTGCAAAAATGAATAAAACATATGAATATTAATGAGTAACTTCCAAATTTGGAAACGGGTATGATTGACATAATATAAACAATAAACAAGCTGTAAACATGCTCGCTCAACAATGAAATTAACCATGAATAATATACAATAATAATTATATGCAAATGAGGTAAACAAAATTTTCACAAAGAATTTATGAATATCCAAGTTCAGTTTCTTTCCAAGGCGCGTTTGGGTTATTAATAACTCGTTTACGTTACGCCAGCGAGTGATAAATGCGAACATGTTTAAAAGGCTATGTTACCAAAATGAGTAACATTGTGCTCCAAAAAAATTGCATGTTATTTTGTCAGTCGCCAAATAGCCAGACCGGAACCGGAAGTATGGCGCCCTCAGCTTTTTGGCGACTGCGGAGTCAGTCTAGCGGTCACCCACCCACCAAGTTTCAGGAGCGTGCTCACCACTGTTTGATCACTAATAATATATAGCCATTTATAGCCTACGGCACATTATTGGTGGCGCTATTTCTATAAATCAAGTTTCCAAATTTTAAAAATCTATGACCCTTAGTTTTGGCATTTGCCACATGGATAAGGTAAAGGAGACCAAAAACAAATTTTATTCATGTAAAATTCACACAACAAATATTTAATTTATGCAATATGCATATAATTAATTTTAAAAAATGAATTGCGCCACCAATAATGACATTTCAAAATATGGACTAAAAATGATGTATTTTGATCTAAAATGACCATATTTTGAGATAAAATCTGAAATTAAATTATGGAAACAAATATTACAGCTCAACACCTAATTCCAGAACTAATTTAAACACTTTACAGGGTCTGCATTTATTGTTACAGTGCATTTTTGTCGAAAAATTAATAAATGAACCCATCAAACAGTGGTGTGCTACCTACCATCTCTGAGAAAATAGATGGACAGACACACAGACAGGCATTGCGTATTATTATATAGATGTTGAAAGCAACAATGATTAGAGCCTAAATCACCGGGCTACATCATATCCAAGTTGAAGTGACCTCCTTGATAAACCAAGATTCCAAATTCCAGAAGCAGCACAGCAACTCGTGCCAGCTCCTGGTATTGCTTGCCGGCCTTTGTATTGCCATAATATTTACCGCTATTTGCACAATAAGCACGATCAAGTTTGTGCAATAATCCTAACAACACTACTAATCATTGCTAATTGTTAAGCTTACACATCAAAAGACGGTTGTATTGACTGACGAAATTGTTGTCAAATATCCAATTAGCTATGCAATCAGGAAGTAGAAAAAGTCCTTTTAGGCCACAATTCCTGATAATCAGAAAGCAACCAGGCTTATCTGCCTGTACCAACACTACTGTTTTTTCATCAAAGAATTTCTTATGTTTTAAGCACACATAGGTGTATTGTCAACATCGGAGAGTGAAAAGGCTAGTGTTTACATTTCTCACACAGCTTCTGAACTGGGATAGTCGATGAACTTCATATTTTTCACCCCCAACAAAAAAAGTTTAGCATCAATAAAGCAGTAAGGTAAAGGACAAGGATAATTTTTTCCTATATGCATAAACATATTTTTAAAAGTCATAAGATCTAGCATTTTCACAATTTCTCATATCAGATGACTGAAAATTTTGACCAGGCAAATTGGGAAGGACAAGAAAAAAATACCAAGAGAAGAGAGTTTACGAAAATAAATTTTTGTCATTGTTCACATACGAATAAACCGAGAAAGAAATGTTAAAATCGACAGCGCTTATACACACTTCAATCTAAGCAGCATAAAAATTAATGCTTGCATGCCAGTTTCGGAAGTGGTAAGATGAGATGGGAAATTTTAGATTCGGAAATCAGCTCTGGCATGAAATTAGAGTTAAGAAAATCATAATTTTTCCTTCAAAATTTGCTCCATTGGCGAGCAGAAGCAAAACAAAAATCATAAGCCAATAGGCAAAACCTGTGCGAAATCAATATAATCTGCCTATTATATCGCCTAATAAATAAAGAACAAACTGAAAAATCAATGTTCAAGTCCAACAAATCGGGTGAATAGATTTCCTCCCCAAACAAGGAATAAGTTTGCTTTTCTCACAGGTGAAGTCAACCCTAGCTTCTAATCAGCAAACAATATTAATTAAGACTACCTCATAAAATCCACGAGTCCATTATGTGTTGTGTGCTGAACATACAAGGTACGACAAGCAACGTACGCAAGCAACATCTATTAATCAATGCTACCGGAGAGGGGTGGGGTGGAACTAACACATATCATTGGTACAGGGTATCGAGTGTCATGGTCACGATCTCTTTTTACGGCCATGGCCAGTTGACAATTCTTCTGTCCATCACCTAAACAATACAGAACATTTTTGTAGGTATATGTAGCCCTTGCTCTATCACCTAAACAATACAGAACATTTTCGAAGGTATATGTAGCTCTTGCTCAGAACTGTCCACTACCCTCTGCAGTCCAATCAAAAGTGGCTTTCGCCCAGGCAGCGCACTGCGTGGGCTCATAGCATGGTCCGTGGGAAGGGCAATCAGGGGAACGGTACCAGTTCTAGGTATATGCCGTTTATCCCAATCCACTTGTCTTATCTCATTCACCTAATTTATCACTCGATCTGCAAGATCAAGAATTTGAAAATCTTACAATCATGTTAAAATTTGGAGCAATGTTAAAATCAGGTTAAAATAGGAGCCATTCATAGTCTGTCGATATGCATCGTACGACGTCCATCAACGTGCAGTCTTCCAACACACGCTATTCCTTGTGCATAGTGCGTGTAAAGACTGCAGGTCGATGGGCATCGATCGATGCATATCGATAAGACTCTGAATAAACCATTAGTGATCTGGTTTCAAAACATTATATCAGTTGCAGAAAAGACCCCTCTATTGATATTGTCACTAAGACATCATTGAACATGCTTGTAATACAAAGGCTCTCATTCTTATTTTTGGCAGTTCTGGCATAGATATGGTTCTTGAGACACACTGAAAGAAAAATAATCAGTTCTGAAGACTCCTGTTTGGCATTTGATTCTATTCCAAAGCTCCCTTTCGTTGACCTGCTGATTCCACACCCCTACCAATCTAAATGTGAGAACCCCTACCTCACACAGGCAATGCATAGGGAGAAATTGGGCAGTTGTTGACTTTCTCACAGGTGAAATTGTGATATTGCGATAATTTACTTGAGTACACATGCAATTATATGTATGATAACAACCAAAACATCCGATATGCAAACAGAGACAGGTTGCGTATGACCAGGGGATCCGATTACTGCGTTAGGAATGCAAAAGGTTACTGTGTCCACTATTGAGGCTACTGGTCAGTAGCCTGTCCAGAGGAACCGGGTGGCTTTCAAGACTAAAGCAAAACCTCAACTCATCAATATCATTTGAATCCAGCAGAAGGCCTAAACAAATTTTTGACTTGCCCTTTGTGACCATTACAAAGTTTGCAAACTGAGAGTCCTTATTTCTTATTAATATTTTTTTTTTTGCCTATCTCAACAGTGAATTTGGTAAATTAGAATGATATTTGAGATGAGTTAACAATATTTTATATACTATTTCCATGCATAAAACAAACATATCCTAACTTGAATAAATAAAACACAAAGAATTTATGAAAACTATTTTATTTTAAATTCTAAATTCACCAAATTATATGACCCACTTTAATACTGAATCAAAGGCAAACAAAACAGATATGGGAAAAGCAACTCATTTTAATGAAATTTTCAGAAACGGAGCAATTAAGAAGTGACCATACGGAGTATCATGCTGTTTGTATCAAAAGAAGGGTCCATGCTCCTCCCAGGCAACATCCGATGCTAATTGAGGAAGCCAAAGAAATAATCAGGTCAAAGTCCACATACAAATTGACCACTGTCATTAGTATTTGTCTTAATTAGTTTCTTGCTTGTTGGATGTCATATTTGTGTCTGACCGGAAATATTTTGACAAATGAAATTATGTTCCTAAAGGGAACAGCCTATATTTGCAAAAGTTGGAGTGTCCATCTCTCTTTCGAAGGGATTGGGAAGAGATTGGGATAGACTCTGTATTTTGTTGTAACATTAATTTTTTGTGCTAGTGTTACCTTACAAGACATAATTTGTGCAATTCATGATTTTGATGTGGCCTCTTTTCTAGCTAAACTTAAAAAGAAGAGTACAACATAAATATATACTGAAAATTTCACTTGATTCCGACCTTTGTTTCCAAGTTACATGCTTTTCAGCATTTTGAAAATCCCCATAGACTACTGTGTTGTAATTACTTTCGGGACCGGGACCGACAATAATGATAAAATTACACATTTTCTCAAAAATACAAGCAAATATGAAAGAATGGTTTGGGGATCGTAACATATACCATTTGAGGATTCTTATAAGCTAAAAAACACAAATTTGATAGAGGTGACCTTGAGAGTGAAAAGTGGATCATGAATTGCCCCTTTAAAAATTAGACACACATGCCGGCCACAGGACTCGGATGTGACCCACACATGACTTTCAGTGACCCACTGTATACAACTAGGTTGAAAAGCTCACTATGAAAAATGTCAGTTTTTATATCTATCGAAAATGTTAAAATGTAGTTTAGTTCCATCAGTCATCATCTTGTCTATATCACCCTCAATAACTAAAAACAAAACTTATTCCCACGCCCTTGACTTATCCCTCACACTGACTCTCACCTTTAAATCTTACTAAACTAGGCAGTTCCAAGTTTGACCATCAAATTTCATCACCATACTTTTATCCAATAAACCTCTGTTTTCTTTTTTTCCAAGCCCTTGACTTTTTAAACAGACCTCACACCTAAAACTACCTGCTCACCTCAGTAACATCACCTTGACCATATTGCTGCACTTTGCAACCACTGTCTTTCCCATCATGGACCTTCCATAGTACAAGGGGGGGGGCAGGGGCACTCCCATATATTGGCACGCGTCATGCTCCTGTCGATAGACCCCCTTTATTTGCTCCGCTCTCACCTAATGACTCCCATTTTCAATGAGCTGTCACCCAATGACCCCCTATTATTTTGAAAGTCCACCTTTTTTATGGTGACTCTCGTCCATTGCCCTGATTTTTCGAGAACCTACACCGAATGACCCCCTTTTTTCACTTAATTTGTCGATTTTTCGACAATTTTACGAAAATTTTGAAGATCAGCGATTTCGTAAATGTAAAAATTAGGCTTATTTTTTTCAAAAACTGACACCGAATGACCCTGTTTTTCGCTCTTGCCAACAAATTGCTTGGAATGACCCAGTTTTTTACCCTCTACACCGAATGACCCCCTATTTTTCAATGTATTTCTCACATATATTGCCCCTACATTTCGAAAGCTGGTAGGAGCAGGTACATCACTTTCATATTTGAGTGCCCCCCCCCCCAGTACCAGCAACAAGTTCAAGTTGTCCCCATTTTCCATCCCTTGGACCTTGGTACAAGAGTCCAGTCCATTTTTCCATATGGCTAACCTTGTTAATTTACACATTTTGATTTGAAAGTGATGGCAATGAACTATTTTCTCACTTTTATCAAAACTGTTTTGATTATTGAAGATAGTGATTATGGACTCAAGTCCACAGGTGAAATACCAACTAACCCCTTTCTTTTTGCCTTTCTTCAAAAAATCTTAATCCTATGACTTGATATTTGACAGCCTCAAACACTTCCTCTTAATCCCCTTGTGATCAACAAAATGATATTACCATCTTATATAAACAAGTTCAAGTTTTGGGACTGCAAATTCCCATATGGCAGATTAAAATCATTTTTCCAACTGGTGTCAAGAGCATCAATTAACCTTGTTAGTTTTGATAGGTCCAATTTCCTAATTGAAAGTGAACTTGACATCGTTCATCTGTCCTAATTAACAGAGAAAGAGAATTTTGGTTTTTATGAGAAAACCTTGTACTTGCTTGGTGTATACACCCTACCAACCCCACCCCTTAACCCTATAGGCCTAAATTCTAACTCTAACTGTGGTAGAGAATGACAGGATTTTGTGTTTTTGATTGAACAAGCAAAATCTGTAGCAGCCTGCTAGTCCGAAGGTTTGCTAATCCAAAAATGAAATAAGGTTCGCCAGTCCAAAAATAGGGCTCGCTAGTCCGAAAATGAAATATGGTCCACTAGTCCAAAATTTAAAATAGTCCGCTAATCCTAAGGTTCACCAGTCAGAAAATGAAATAAGGTTTGCTAGTCTGAAAATGAAAAAAAGGAACCCTTGTTAATTTAGGACTAGCGGACCTTATTTCATTTTCAGACTAGTGTACCCTATTTCATTTTCTGATTGGCGAACCTTAGGACTAGCAAACCTTTGGACTAGCAGGCTAGGCTGTAATCACAAAATCATGTGACTAAAAGATAGACCAACCAAAAAAACAATCAGAAATTCATTGTGATTTTAAACAAAACAAAATATATCATCTGAGCTTAGGTGAAACCACATTAATTACATAATTAAGGTGCAATTTATTTAACTGGATTAATTGTCTAGATTTAATTCATAGTAAAATGCCAAGCTTTGCAAACTCCCTTGTCATGATCCCATCTCATTTTTAATACCCCCTGGTGGCACCAATAATGATGAAATTCTTAGGATTTCAAAATAATCTTCTTATTCCTCATTAGGTAAGATATGCCTGATTAACCAGCATTCAAAAGATCTCCTATTTGAATTGTGATCTCTAATCATTAATCACTAATCTCAGATTAGTTTAATGACCCCCTGGTGACAGAACCAATCCAGATCAATCCGTGGCATTCTGCACCTGACACACGATCCCCTGCCCCTATTATCTTCCAGTGGCACCCTGGAGTCGGCCAACAATAGGATTCATCTCAAGTAGGTGGGCAACTTAATAGATAATTTATTCATGAAGATGATCCAGGAAAATGATAACGATAATCTGGTTAAAGCTCTAGGCTGCCATCTTTAGCAGGTGTCAATCAGAGAGGTTTTGGTAACATGGCAAGGTTGGACTGCACCAATTCAACCAATTTTGACAAAGTTGAAGAGGTGTTTGGAACAAAAATCATGAGTTGAGGCCAAAAACTGGCTAAACAACAAGAAAAAACATCTTTCTCAGATATTTTCAAAAACTTGGTGCACAAATTTTCACTTCTTCTGCACCAATGGTGCACCACACAGCCTTAGGAGAAACACTGTGCACTGATGAGCACAATGACATCATCACTCATTATTATCACTTAAGGTGTCTGGTCCACGTGCCGTCCACGTGTGTCGGTACGCGTTAGTTTCCGAGTTGGTAAGTGCCGCACTACAAATGCGCATATACTCTGAGTAGTGTTTTGAAGCTAAAAATTGCCATATCTTAATAATTTTCTGGAAAATTACTTCGATAAATTGTGCGCAACTTTTGTGAACAAATTGACAAAACATTTCGGATGGAATTTATGAATCAACACTAAATAATGTCACTTTTGCCATATTTCCCATAGACCCCTGTACTAATTTTTCCCCAAAAAACTCAGAAAATGCTGTTTTTAAACCGACTCGCATGCAAAAACGGGTCCGGTGACCCCCAATTTGTATTTTTAATATTGGTTCTACATCGATATAAATCATGCCGATTTTTACTAGAAAATTTCGGGCAGATCTATCATGGACCACACACCAGAAAATAATTTGGTATCAATGCTTCAATTGCAAAATGGTTTTACTTTTACAAATATTTTAATATTTAAATTTGTACATGTAGCCTGGTTTGAGAACTTTTATCTGTTTATTCTCAAATCAAGCTACTTTAGAATTTTTGTACAGAGATCCTCGACAAAGCCTACAAATAAGTGAGCCTTATAATAGTACAATAGTCACAAAAGCTAGTTCTATAATTGTTTCATATCTATATTAATTGGTCATGATCATCTGGATATTTTAGGCACTGTCTACCACATTCATGTCCATTTATAAAATAAATCATCTTAATGACTCTAATTGCTTGTATAATCAAAGATAATCTCAAAATGATGATCAATTTTAACAAAACAAAATGGGGATAATAATTATGCTCTCAGCACCATTCCTTACAAAAATGAAAGAATTAAGGAGGAAAAGTTAATGGTCTAGGCATGTCCTTTTGTCTGAAATAATGGGCCTATTGTTTGTGGCCCAATTAACCTACTTTTCTCAGCACCTTGTCTTACAAAAATTGAATAAGAGGGAGGGAAAGTTAATGGGCTTAAGACTTCCAATCAATAGTGTCTTTAATTATGATCCTATTTATTGAGAATAATTATGATAATATTCATAGAGATTTATTGTATGTGGATGTGGAGTACTCAATATACATTTTTTGTTCAATTATTTACAATACTTAGAACTGCAAAAAGCCAAAGAAAAAGAACGGTCAACGGACAAAGAAAGTAAAAATGAAAGTAAAGTAAAAATAACCGTAATAAATCATTCCAAATTCGGTTCAATTTTTGAAAAATCCATTCAAATTTTAGCACACATAGTTTAAAATTCATTATCAACAATTTGAAACTGGCATTGCCAAAATTACTGCTACTAACTTCGTAAAAGTTATTCAGCTATAACTAATTAAAACACACAAATTAATATGAAAACCTGTGTCTGACCTAAAAATTACACTACGACGCCATGTAATATCTTTCATTTATCTTTTATTTGTTGCCCAACGAGGTAATTTACCAAAATAATTGTTGATAATGACCATCCATAAGTACCTTGCGGCTTCAAATTTTGGTCATTTCTTTGACAGGTGTGGAGATCCATGATGAGTATTTCAAGAGAAGAAATAAGCACTACAACTGATCCAATTTAAGACCAGGGTCAGACGAACGACGAGATTTATTTATTACAATAAATTTAATGTCATAATTAATTACGACATGCGGTCACACGTACTACGACCTCGCATTTACTACAATAAATACAATGTCGTAATTAATTACGAGATGGGATTAGACATCATTTTCAGCATGCAGACTATAGTAATGCAATGTCGTAATTAATTACGAGGTGGGGTCACACAGGGTTTTTACTGCATTACTTTCAACTTTATTACAATAAATCCATGTCAACGACAGAAATTGTCGTCGTTCATTTTTTTTAATGCGACGACGACCCTATTGTAATAAATACGGGTCAGACGTATTACGAGAGCAAAATTTATTGTAGTAAATGCGACCTCGTCGTTCGTCTGACCCCGGCCTAAGTTACTTTCTTGTAGTCCGTCTACATTGATCTAGAAGGACCGCGGGCAGCGAGCGAAGGGCGTCAGCCCGCAACGCCCTTTGCTTGCTGTCTGTGGTTCTTCTAGCTGACTACTTTTTTGTGGTTTACTAAATGTGACCCGTCATCACCTGCCCGTCATATCGAAAGGTACCTTAAGGGTCCCAAAATGAAATTTATTTTTTGGTCTCATCTGAAAGATTGTAAATTCAGCTTTAAAATGACACCTTGCTTTTGGTTATTGGATGTTCGATTGCAAAGTTATATCCAAATTGGTAAAAGGCATCAGGCTGATTCAGAAAACTATAGTTCTGAGAAAATCAGGTTTAAAATTTCTGTACTAGTAAGACTTGAATGGAGACTCGAACCAGGGACCTCATTGGTGCAAAGCGAGGGAAATACCGCTACACTAACCAGCTTCCCCATAAAGATGCAAATAAGTCTACTGTACCAAAAAATCTCTTTATACAAGTTTAAAAACAATATTAAAATGAAAACAAAATGAAAACAACAACTTAAACAATATTTTCAAAAGATCAAAATTCTCAAAGGGAAAAAGAACTTTTTTGGAAATCTGAAAATTAGGTGCAGTATACTTTTGTACAGTAAAACTTTATTCCAGTTTCGAAAAATAGGGAGGGCGGTGGAGAATGTAACACGTTGTTGGTAGGATAATTGAGCACTTTGTGTTTTGGGTTTTACTAAACCCATTCATTTATCCTTAATTGCTTGCAACTTGTTTTTGTATTTTTATATTACATGTATTCATTAAAGCCTTGTTCAGACGATCGTTGACTAGCCGTTGATATCATCGAAGAATTAGTCATCGATGATTAACTTGTGGTTTATGACCGTCTGAATGCGATCGTTGACAAGTAAACTTCGACGAAACTTCAAGTTATTAACCACAAGCAATCTTATGGTTTACGCGTAATCAACGACTAGTCATCGAGGTTTAGGTCCGTCTGAATTGCTTGTCAACGACATCGAAGATAAGCGTGACTATTGATGCATGAACCTGTGTATTTACCTTTTGTTAGCTCTCTGGGCCTACTGTACAATGTACATGTAATATAACTGAATACATGTATCTCATTTGCTGATGTCAACTTGGTCACTTATATTTTAAAATTATTTTTACATACAGCGTGGCTATTTGCTAATATTTTATCGACAAATTGAAATTTTTTAGTTGAACTTGAAATATGTCGGGGAATTATCGGGGAATTATTTTATAATTTTGGGATGACCAGTCTGGAAATGACAGATTATGTTAAAGATAAGACTATTTTTATGGATGTTTTCTGTATTTTTTTAGTTCGATAGCTTTTCCTATTACATGTAGTATCATACAGCATACTGACCATGATAAAGGCTATAGGCCTACCTTCTTCTTCATAGATATTTTCTTTTTCGTTTGTTATGTATATAGTTTTCCCAGTTTGCTTCTTTTGGCATGATTTCAGAACTGAGAACAATTTGTACATACTGGCATCTAGCAAGACGTAAAATCATATCCAAAATTATTATCGATGATTATTCTGCTAGCAAATAATCATCGATGACAACGCTAAGTATGAACGCGCGTCGTTGACTAAAGATCAATATTTAATCATCGATGATTAGTTGTCTTCGATGATTACACTTCGTATGAACAAAACTTCTGTTTCTTAATATTTTATTTTTATGTATTGTAATTATCTTGTGATATTGTATTGTTAAGTCATGTTTGAAAATTGCAAGTGATTTAAATAAATATTATTATTAACAACCAACAACAGCCAATCAAATCTTCAACATAAGATCATTGCCATTTTTAATTCAAGTCAACGACATCTGAGTGCCATTGTTGTACAGACTGCATGCCATCATCAAGACTGGCAAATGAGGAAATGGAGACATCTTGATTTCAACAATGTAACAGGGTGTCTAAACCCCATGTAATTAGTGAGGCCAAATCGTTAACCAAAATGGAACTGGTTTCATAAAGATCCCAAATTTTTAAGTAAACTTGTGTCTACCTGTGATTTTAGGTTTTAATGAAGTCACTGGCATAGAGTACCATTGTTTTTTTTTTGGGGGGGGGGGAGAAGAAAAAAGTGGTACGCATGCTTGTCTGAAAAAACGTCAAAAAAGGGTGGATTTTGGCCCATTGGCGTCGTCAACATCTTTAGAAAAAGGGGTGCCTTTTAGGGTAACTTTCGACATTATGGGTTGTCTTTTTACGATATCTTCGACTTTAGGGTCACTTAATAGACAGTTATTCTAGAATTCAAAGAAATACAACAGAAAAAACTTCCAATGTATTATTTTCATGTTTTTTTATGGCAGAAAATAGTGCGTTAAGCCGTTGTGGGTCCATTTCAGTGTGATACGTCATTAAGGGATCAAATGTCCATTACGCCATTGCGACATTTAGGGGTACAATTTTCAATATTTTACAATTTGGAATTTGCTGTACATGATTACGGCATTTAGGGTCCCATTTTGAGGTGCTCTGACGAGCATGCGTACCACTTTTTTCTTTGAGCAGCCCCCAGGGACCATTGTTGTACAGATTGCCATCGTCAAAACTGTTAGAGAAGAGACATCTGATTTTATCAACAAAACTTGCTGTCTAAACCACATAATAATTCAGGGCTTTGAATCGGATTATACGATTATGGCCTAATCTTGAGATGAAAATGGAACTTGCGTTACATGCAGCCAGCCAATTAAATTGGAAAACAATCTCTTTCTTGTGATTTGAGAAGTCAGTGACATCTGAGTGCTATTGTTGTAAAGACTGCCATTGTCAAAATTGGCAAGTGAGTAAAGG
>JXSR01S013737.1:11158-28251 GCA_000969725.1 Ophiothrix spiculata
GTCACAAAACTTTTCAGATCAGACCCGCAACTTCTCCCGCCCCCCTCCCCTGTAAATAATGAACGGTCCCTAATGTCCTTTACAGTAGTAATCCAATATATGGTCAAAGACGGATTAAATGTTAAGCCAACTGGAAAACAAAACAAAAAAGATAAACCGTAACCTTACCGGTATCTACAACATCAGGATACAAGTGATAACAGGTTCAAATTTTCAAAAACATAGTATGTCGAATGATTGGTCTATACGTTAGGAAAAAGATGTAAAGGATGGAACATGCTTGTAAAATTGGATAACCGTTTGCACAAATCGGTTCAAGTTTACACCATAATGGTAGATTGTACGCTAATCTGTACAAATTGTTTGTTCGAACACCAATCGGTGTAAAAGTTTACCCCCATATTGTGAAGTTTTGACCCCTAATCTGTTCAAAACTTTACCCCATCGGACAAACATGTTCCCTCCTTTACCATTTGTTTACACCGTTTTCTAAGCGTATAACATGTGCGTTTTGATGTATAAGTTGTGCCGTATATCCCATATCTCGAAAAATTCTGCTTTCGAAAAGGACCTGCTACCACCATCTATTACACTTCCATCATGATAACGCTGGTATACATTCTAACTCCCACTTTACAGTATGTTAGATAAAATTGATGATCAAAGGTCACCTGATTCAAAGCTGAAATAAGTGTTGCCCGCGTGAATTCACTTTTAATTATACTTTTATCGTTCTTCACATGACACAAGACTTGCAACCACATCTATACGTCGATCCTGGGTTTCCCAACCGGAAATCAATCTTTACCGAAATTTAATCCCACAATGCACTGGAAAAGCACAACGATGCACCCAAATAGGCGTGAAATGGTGCGCACTACCACCCATCCCAAACAACAATTCAAATCACCCGCTATGACTCTGGAGCTAATGTCACGGCTTATTAGTTTTATCTGTGTTTGGGCTAAAATGTCGGTAAAGATTGACTTCCGGGTGTAAACCCAGGATCGACGTATTGAATGTCTTCATAAAATATGTTTCGAATTACGAATCCAGGCTGATGCATATTTGAAAATGCTGACTAATGGCTTTAAACAGGCTTCAGATGATTACGGAAAAAGGAAAAAACATTTGACACTGGCACGACGTGCAAATAAATTTATTATCCGGAATATATACTCGTTGAAAGGAGGGCATATATCCAAGGTTGAAAGAGTAATTAGGTATGTTATTTTGTCTGAGATTTGACTGTCCAGATTCCTGTCAGCTCCACTCGGAGAGAATAGATTGCTTATTGAACATTCCACGTGGTATCTGCATGACATGAAGGGCATTAACCAATTTCTTAAAGAAACAAGTCCATGTATCTTCACTCTTTGTAAAAGAAATTATTGTACTAATATGAACTTTATTGACAGATATAGAAATATAGGCATAATGCAAGACTTAATCTTAGAAATATATCAGCTGAAAAATAACGGTATTCAAACAACGTATCGCGCCACCTCGAAAAATAGCTCGCCACTGTGGAACTTGCAAACGTATCTTTAAGATCTTGTGTACAAGCGCTGGAATTTCAGCTTTCATTTAACACCCTGTTTCTGACAATTGACTGAGAAAGATTGAAATTATTAAATTTTAAAGCCCTTGATCTCATTTCAATTTTAAAATGTTGCTGATTTCATTTTCGCACTGTAAACCCCACTAACGCTTCACCAATGGTGGGCATATGAAGTTGACACTTGTTAGTGCATATGTGCCTATTTGGGCTTATTCACTGAATTCCGTTTTTAAGGAATATGTCAAGCATTGGCCATTAGTGGTATTAATTATTTTTAAATTTGTATTAATGATAATCATTGAATATGATCTTGAAGTGAGACTTGAAATAGTGTTAAGCAGGGGAAACAATGCTTGTCAATTGGGGGATAAAAGTTTGCATAGATCGG
Source organism: Ophiothrix spiculata (assembly GCA_000969725.1). Lineage (NCBI taxonomy): Eukaryota > Metazoa > Echinodermata > Ophiuroidea > Amphilepidida > Ophiotrichidae > Ophiothrix > Ophiothrix spiculata. The sequence goes on from JXSR01S013737.1 coordinate 13,108, forward strand.
TGTCACAAGTTTACACTATTTAGGGTAGCTTTTACACCAATCTGTGCCCTGGTACAAATGTTTACTCGGATACCGATCGGTGTAAAATTCTTTTCCCATGTTGTGTAGTTTTGACCCCAATCTGTTTTACTTCATCGGACATGCATGTTTCTTCCTTTACACCGTTTTCTAAGGGTATAACATGTGCGTTTTGATGTAAAATTCTGCCTTTCGGAAAGAGCCTGCTTCCACCACCACGTACTTCCACCCAGATAACCATGATAACGCTGATATAGGTTTATGTTGTTCAATCATTCTTAATTATCAAAAACACATGAGAATAACAAAGAAAGTACATATAACCCAGGGCACGCATCTGCACTCTAAAAAGAGTACAGCAGACAGGCAGGGTAAAACAAACAAAATGTATTAGAAACAAACAATTCGAAATACTATACAAGCACAATGTTATAAACAAGCCAGTATCCAGGAAACAGGAATGGCAACAGCTGGCAGATGTGGCATGGTTAAATCTTCATACATGGTGCAGAATCCCAATAAGGTTCGTTACGAGCATTCCATATAGAATAACTGCAAATGATGGCAATTTTGCTTAGCTCTCTGGAAAACTGTTTGATGGTGCGGGATTTGCCACCCATGAATTTGAAAGATTCACCAAGTCTGTTCACATTGTCAGCTGTTACCAATCCTCTGGATCCAACTTCAATGCAGTTAAGATGGCATTTGTATCCTTCCTGGACAATATCATACTGGAGGTTGTCATACCTGGACATCTGGAGTTCGTGCGCCTTTTGAATGTTACTTTCAAAGGGAGAAATTAATTCAATAATATGAATTTCTTTTTTGGTGATATTTATGACTATTATGTCTGGTCTTTGAGCCGTTGGGATGATATTGGGTGGCATTGTCCCTCCAGTTACGGTATGTCCAGGGAGGTCTGCATCTTAAGATTTTGAATTCGTCCTGGTGAATTTCAATCAATTTTTTGTATGACTTTAACGTGTGGCTGAGAATACTATTATGTCTCCATGTGAAACGGCCCTGCTGGAGAGAAGTCTGGCAGTTATTTAGGACGTGGAGAAGAGTTTGGGTATTATTACAAAGTTTGCACTTTACGCTGACGCTTAAGATTTGTAATCGTGGGTAAGAAATCAATACAGGATCTTACACAAAACTTAGAACATTTCTTGGTAGGTTATAAATCATGCATCTCCATGTGAGGTCTGATCTTTCTGCCTCAATGAGTTTCAGCATATTACCCTGGACGACTAAGGGTTGAATGTAGTTTCTCCACTGCTCAAAATTGGTATCTTTGAGAATCTGTTTGATGTTACCTTCGTATCTCCCACTTTACAGTAAGTTAAATAAAATTTGATTATCAGACCCCGTCTGATTCAAAGCTGAAATATTTGTCGCCCACGTGACTTCAGTTTTAATAATACCTTATCGCTCTTCACATGACAAAAAAATTGCAACCAAATCTATTGAATGTCCTCATAAAATATGTTTCGAATTACGAATCCAGGTTGATGCATATTTGAAGGATTGAATGTGCTGACTAATGGCTTTAAACAGACTTCAGATGATTCCGGAAAAAGGAAACATTTGACACTGGCACGACGTGCAAATAAATTTATTATCCGGAATATATACTCGTTGAAAGGAGGGCATATATATAATGTTGAAAGAGTAATTAGGTATGTTATTTTGTCTGAGATTTGACTGTCCAGATTCCTGTCAGCTCCACTCGGAGAGAATAATGTGCTTGCTGAACATTCCACGTGGTATCTGCAGGACATGAAGGGCATTAACCAATTTCTTAAAGAAACAAATCCATGTATCTTCACTCTTTATAAAATAACTTATTGTATTAATATTTGGTTGGTTCTTGTTCAGATCAGATTAAAGTGATACATATTGCGTTAAAAGCACAATGCAAGTTTTCATCTTGGAAATATATATATATATATCAGCTGAAATATGGTTTTTATTTAATAACATGTTACCAAAGTCGCACAAAACCATTTCGGCACCCGAATGCTCAATAAATATTTCTTGAAGTTAGCGTTAGTACAGGATTTTTACTTATGGCCTAGTATAGTGAAATGTTTTGGAAAAATACCCAGGCATTTCGAGCTGTTCTTATGCGATGATCTGTTTTTAGTTTACAGAAGTTTTGTGACATTAAGTGTAACAGTTAATGTCCATTTGAAGAGCAATGGCTTGATAGAAAACTACCAGTCGCAGTCAGTGTAAACGGCAATATCCTGTAAATATGTACTTAATTGCTTAAGGAATTGACAGGCATATTATAGTGTAAACCCAGGATCGACGTATTGAATGTCTTCATAAAATATGTTTCGAATTACGAATCCAGGTTGATGCATATTTGAAGGATTGAATGTGCTGACTAATGGCTTTAAACAGACTTCAGATGATTACGGAAAAAGGAAACATTTGACACTGGCACGACGTGCAAATAAATTTATTATCCGGAATATATACTCGTTGAAAGGAGGGCATATATATAATGTTGAAAGAGTAATTAGGTATGTTATTTTGTCTGAGATTTGACTGTCCAGATTCCTGTCAGCTCCACTCGGAGAGAATAGATTGCTTGTTGAACATTCCACGTGGTATCTGCATGGACATGAAGGGCATTACCAATTTCTTAAGGAAACAAGTCCATGTATCTTCACTCTTTATAATGAACTTATTGTATTAATATTTGGTTGGTTCTTGTTCAGATCAGATTAAAGTGATACATATTGCGTTAAAAGCACAATGCAAGTTTTCATCTTGGAAATATATATATATATATCAGCTGAAATATGGTTTTTATTTAATAACATGTTACCAAAGTCGCACAAAACCATTTCGGCACCCGAATGCTCAATAAATATTTCTTGAAGTTAGCGTTAGTACAGGATTTTTACTTATGGCCTAGTATAGTGAAATGTTTTGGAAAAATACCCAGGCATTTCGAGCTGTTCTTATGCGATGATCTGTTTTTAGTTTACAGAAGTTTTGTGACATTAAGTGTAACAGTTAATGTCCATTTGAAGAGCAATGGCTTGATAGAAAACTACCAGTCGCAGTCAGTGTAAACGGCAATATCCTGTAAATATGTACTTAATTGCTTAAGGAATTGACAGGCATATTATATTTTTTGCAATTATATAAAATGATTGAATAAATAAATAAAACATAAATGTCCATCTTGACCTGATATAAAAATCTTAAGAGACGTCAATCCAGATGATAAAATCCACGTGACATTTATTTGAACTAGAAGATAACCTTCCTGTGTTGTCAATGCGTGTAAAGAGAAAGAAAATGTTTTATGAAGATGGGATAACGGAATTTCCCTTATATGACGTAGATTGTAGATTGGCGTTTACTTCTCTCGATTATATCATAAAACTCCAATTTATAAAGTGTTTTTCAGATTATATGTCACTAGACACTTAACACTAGACATTCATTCTGAACATCATGGGGAGGTACCTATTTGCCCTATATATTCTAAATTACCATTTCATGTAATTAACATTTAGCACAAAATTCGCCAACCCTGCCTTATAAATGCAAAGACCTCCTCAAATTCATGCATTCATTGAAAACATACCATGTATCCTTTTTTTTCAGCGTACACGTATTTTGAATTAGCACAAACGATAATTATGAACTCACAAATTTGAAACTAAAATGATTATATTTTGTAGGTGATTATCTATATTATTATTATCATTATATGTCATTCCCGTAGCTGGACAAGGTTCTTTCCTCAATGAGCGTGAAGATGAATCTTAATGTAATAACCGGTTTGGCCCTTGGGGACTAGATCAGTGAAACCAGTATCTTTCAGACTCTACTTTTATATTCATGTTTTGATAACTTACTACTTTATTACCTGTTCAAAAAAAGTTTGTAGTTCATAGGTGAGAGGTCGAAAAGATTATTGTTTAATAAAATATCCGTAGATATGGATATTTATTTGATAAGATCAAGCTTCTGTTTTTGCTTTGACGGTAATGACAAACCAAACAGGATGTATAATTGATAAACTCAGTTTATCGCCGATATATCCTGTTTTTTTTTATCAAAAAATTTGACCAAAAAGTTCATGAGTCAAAGGTTTTCTTTTCCTGTATATTCACGGCGTCTACTTTCATTATTGGGACCCAATTTAAAGCCTCCTTTAATTGGCAGGGTCATCATGGTTTTGTCATCTTTGGTGTCAGCATATTCTCACCCAGCTGGGGCTGTCATATATCATGTGTTTTGATATTTTGTTTACAATAAAACAACGAACATACGAAGGCATCGCTTCTGGTGAAAATTTAATTAAGACAAATAACCGTATAATCAGTTTAGTTATAGTGGACATTATTAAGGCGTAGGGTAGCGACACCCCAGTATATTCTTGGCTATGGGCTTGTCCCTGTTCGTTATCATTATTCTCCCGGTACCGAGTCATGCGTGTCAATATGTAAAGGCTACCTTAACATATGGATGTACGAATTCAGGCCCGTCAAAATTTACGCTGTTTTATTTATTCTCAGCCTAGTTGTGGACATTGTTACTACATTTCCAGGCCTTTCTGTCACTTCTTCAGACCGTTAAAGGTTGTGTCACTTACATCCATGCTGAACAGCAAAGTCTTCAAATTTCCACCAAATGGCACCAAGAGACATCAAGAAGTTTACTCTACCAAAAGTGGTACAAAGGCATAAAATGCAAAATTCATAAAATTGGTCGTAATTACTCAACACGGTTAACAACTTACATATTTGGTATTTTTTGAAAGAGGGCTTTCTGGTGCATTAATGTAGCAAAACAGTACTCCAAATCAACCAACCGTTACCGAAAACGGAGGGCGCAAATCTCGGTTTCCTTTTTTCAAGGACACCCTGTATATACAACCCCTCTAATTAACGCGTGACAAGCAACATGGGGTGACGATCCCGTGTAGACAGTTTGGGATACAAGAGTCGACAGAATGGCAATGGGCATCCAACAAACTAAATCTGCCGTAAACTCAGTGCCGAAGTTGCAAATTATTCTGTTACAACTCGGATAGAAAACTGTCATGAATATCAGAGTATAACAAAACAAAACCAATAAAAGGTTTGAGGAAACTTAATCTTAAAATACATATGAGTATAAGAATCTTTAAGGGCGTTAGTCCTCAACTGTTGCTAATAAGACGAATAATCGGCATAACTAAATTTATGAATGCACATTTTAGGACGATTGGCTAACATTTTGGCATATTTGCATATGAGGTAATTATAAAACTTGAAAACAGAGTGATTCAAAACGATTAAAACGTTGTACATGCAACACGAATTAATGTTAAAATTACTCTCCAAATGATTGAAATCGTTTATTTTAACCATTTAAATTGCTAAAATGTTCTCATAAAGGTTTCAAAGGCAGAAAAGCAATAAAAGGTTAAATTATTTTAAAGAATTTAAAATATATAGACGTGAGCAAATCTGTTAAATTTATTTCTATTTATTATTGGACATTCAAATTTTCTCTGTCAACACTTCGGCCAAGTTCACTACCTTTTCTTTTTCACAAGGTGTAAAAAAGCACGCCCATATATAAATCATTCTATTTCCCGTTTTTGGTTCAGGTACACTTAACCACAGTGAGATTTTAATTCCATTGGTTGTAATTTTGTTTGACGTTTAGCTTTAGTCGGAACTGGCAAATCAAAAAATCAAATTCTGCGAAGTATGCTATATCATGAAACCAAATTTTGACTGAAGAAAAAATCTCGTTGATCTGAGTAAAGAAAGCACAAATATAGGCATTGCGCAAAAGAGCAACAGATGTCTCCCTAAAATTCTGTTATGCAAATTAAAAAATATATAAAACGTTTACTATGCAACGGCTAGAAGGTTGTTTCAATGAATTACCGTATCTCCTTATACAGAAGCGTGCCGTTGTTGATTTGTGATGAACCCACAATTGATATTCAAATTAGCGCGTTCCGTTGTAGTACAACGTTAATGGAAGCGCGATAACGCAGTACAGATAAGACTGACGCACTGTTAACGCGAGTGGGGAACTGTAACACATGGTGCTTGAGGACGGTTGATAATGGCAAAGCAAAAAAATAAAATAAATAAATACTGGGGATTTATAATGCGCTATGCCTCCCAGATTTGTAATTCCACTCGGCCTCTGCACACTTTACAGGTGTTCGCTGACCACTGTGGCCCAAGTAAGCTCCATTCCACACCAAGCATCATTTCAGGTTCTGCGACAACCTCTAGGGCCGTTGAACCTTGACCACCCACATACGCACCATCGCTGCCCGGATCAGCTCCTGGAGTTTCGTACGGGTTTCCACGAGACAATTAGCAGTTAGTTCCTTGTCCAAGGGAATTTCAAGCACACTCAACTTTTGGCACAAGCGGGATTCGAACTCGGGACCTTTGGAAAAATATTAAAAGTAGCATTCTGCTGAATATTTTATGACGATGAGATATCTGTTATATTGAAGACATAAAGAATATATTTTCATTCTCTAAAAATCAGTTTACTAATGGTCATGAGTACTTTTTGAAAATAAGGTTGCTGTTTCAGTCTGCTTGCCATTGTAACAAGGCTGGACGTCTGATATGTCATACGCGGGTATATACATAACTCAATTACCCTAGTACGTTCACAATTATTGCTTACTTGCTTTTGTCGACGGACTCCTAGCTACGACGGCTTTTCACAAAGATTTATCCTGCATACAGTTTCTCCAGTCCTGAATAGCCAACCCTGTATCCTCTGAAAGTAGTTTACTCTAAATCTTCCTGGTAGAACCTTTCAGTCTCAGAAAAAAGAAAAAACATTAAAATGAAAATGAATTTAGTTTAATTTAATTTAATGTATTTTATATGGTCCTAATAAACATTTCATTGAAGAAGATTGGAATTGATCACACAATTATAAAACTGCATTTACTTATTTACTTTAATCATATACTCAAGGCAAAATTAAAAAAAATGTTTTTAGATCATACATTACCAAACAAATAATATATCTAGAATTCTCCTTTAGGTATTGCAGTTTCATTGGCTACCAATTGGATTTGATAACGGTAAGGGAAAAGAAATTTCCAAGCCAAAACAAACATTCTAAACTAACCATAACTAGACACTTAAATCTGCTGAACAAAATTAGTAAATGAGTCTATTTATATCATAAACGAAAAGGTAAGGTTTTAAACACTTTAACATTAATGTCAAACAGCATTAAAGCTCTATGATTGTCCTGTAGGCACTGCAGTTTCAGTGGTTACAAATTAGGTACAGCAGAAAGGAAAAGAAATGTTCCGAAACAAACATACTAAACCAATTATAACTAGAGTAATAAATCTGCTGAAGAATATTAATAAAATTAGAGTATTTTTATCATTTTAGTCCTTTTAAACAGCACATCGTTCTTATTTTGATCATATAGCAACTAATCCAAAGCGTTCGGACAGTCTGGTTTTGTTCAATATTTGTCAGACTGTAGCCTTGATAGTTCTTATTGAATTACAAGTAATATTGTATAAATATGTGGAGTTGATTTTGAATGATAATGTAATAACCTCGCGCTGTTTTGTCTGTCAAAAACGGCCGAGTACCACAACTTCGAGATCTCTCTGTTTGAGCTCTGTAATTTGCATATCTTTAATATCTACATATCTGCATTCCTTATCCACAACTTCGAGATCTCTCTGTTTGAGCTCTGTAATTTGCATATCTTTAATATCTACATATCTGCATTCTTTTATACACACAAAACTTTTGATGAGTCACTGTGATGCACTAAAATGAGTATTTTATGTAAATGAGTCAAAAGAAGACTCAGCTTGAATGATCAAATGTGTCAAAACTTGACCTTGACTCATATTTGGCCTCTTGTGAGTCAATTAACATCTTGTGAAATGAGTCATATGCGCTCATAAGTAATTTGGTTTTATTTAGCTCTATAATGACTCGTTTGATTCAGTTTTGGGTCATATTGAATATGACTCATGGAAAACACATCTGAATGGGTCAGGTGACTCATCAAAAGTTTTGTGTGTATCCGTCTGATATGAGCATTCGCATAATTTACGAGTAAATTCAACTAGCATTCAATCAAAGCAAAAATTGCTATATTTGTGTAAACAAAAAAATACAGCATTGTAACTTGTTTTTCATTTCACTTCACTATCTCAAGGCTTCCCGGATACCTCAGTGGAACTTTCCGTGATTCGATGCATGGAAACTCTTTTCATGGTTAAAAAAAGACAAATAGATTGTTATCACAAATATATCAAGAACAAATCTAATCATTAAGTTTGCGATATTTTATCTTATATAAATACATTCTCAACTATGATAGTATTACCAGGCGTCTTAGATGGATCTTTATCAGTTAAGGCAGTCACAGGAAATTTCCTGTACAAGCGTGCTCTCATAACCCCTTTTCCATTTTGTAGTATTATTTTACTACTTCCGGAAAACTCACGTCGTATGTCCCAGGGATAAGAGCAGACAAGAAGATGATTAAATTAAAAGTGGGACCATAAGTGACCCACCAAAAATAACATGCCAGTTGACGTGAAAACTCTGAACTAGTTAAGTGGTGACATGTAGTCGGATTTATATAAAGCTGAAATTTAATCAAGGATGATTTATATCAGCAAAATTGCGAAGTACTGATTTGGATTTTTGCAACGTAATAATCTCCTTCTTCTGTTACAAAGCTTACATTAGTTAATAATTTTGTGGACTAACTAACGTGCTGGATTCTAGATCTATACTTTTATGGAAGTTTAAACATACTTTTATGGAAGTTACTCAATAGAATAAAATAGATTAAAACTTCGATGCGACGTTGGCGACAAGAATAGCGCTGCAAATTTGCGAGGGCGATGTAGCCGTGCTTCCTTGTCGATGTAGCCGTATGTATGTTTTTTCTCTATCCATCGTCAATGGCAAATACTGCAGGAGATTTTAGTCTCTATCCATCGTCAATGGCAAATTCCAACCCATTGCTTTCAAGATCGGCGACTCAGAGATCGAAACTCTTCACGACAAGAACAACAAATACCTTGGTGCCCTTGTTACAAAGTTAGGAAAGCCTTCCGAGGTATTCTCTGAAACCTTTTCTATCATTAAGCAAAGACTTGAAAATATTGATAGTACTTTAATAAGGAAAGAATACAAATTTGCCATTTATACCAGGTACTTTTTGCCATCCCTGAGATATCATCTCACCGTCCATGAACTTAACGGGTCGGATCTTCCAAAGCTTGACGCTCTCTGCAATTCATTCATAAAAAAATTGGCTCCAGATCCCTCGTTCTGGTACTCTGGCTGGTCTTTATTCTTCAGGCTCTCTCGAGATCCGTAGTATATCCCATCTTTACAAAGAATGTCATGCTGCGTCATTTGTCCATCTCAAGAGAAGCCTCGATTCTAGAGTCAAAGATGCCTTAATATCTAAAATTGCCAGAGAAGAGTCACTTACCAGGAAGTTTTCTATCATTCATTACAGTCAAGATTTGTATGACAAAGCTATCAAAGCTCTGCAAGAAAATCCGACCCGTTCCAACCCTGTTCCCACCAATAAAGGCATCATTAAAACTATCAAAGATTTTGTTACTGATGAAATTCGCAATTTATGGAACAGCAAAGTCAGAGAACTTCTGGTACAGGGGAGATTTATTCAAATTGTCCAATTGGAGAATTCCTGCTTCACATGGAAGCACATTATGTACGAACTTCCCAGAGGTGTTTTGCAATTTGTTCTCAATGCTTCCACAGATTCTCTCCCCACACTGGCCAACTTGGGGAGATGGCGTCAGAGATCTTTTAACAACATTAAATGTCCCCTGTGCCAGAATACTCAGACCCTTCACCACGTATTAAACTGTTGTAAAGTCATGCTCGAGCAAGGAAGATACACATGGCGGCATGATTCCGTGCTTTCATACCTGGTGTCTCTCTTTTCCAACTTGACAGACGCCAAGGTCTTTGCTGATCTTGGCACCAAACATGGTGAAACGGTTACTACAATCCCCCAGGAGATCCTCCCTACATCCCAGCGGCCGGACATTTACTGGCCGTTTCTTAAGAAAATCACCATCATTGAGTTGTCAATTCCTTTCGAATGGATCTTCTTGCCTTCGAAATAGGCAGCAGGGGATTTCTTTCAGCTGAAAACATCTATAACCTGAAATCCATCATCCACATTTCTGGTACTTCAGTTCCATTTAAGACTGTCAGGAATACGCTCACCAAGATTGCTATCTCAACATCCTTTAGCATCTACTGTTCCAAGGCTGAACCATCCTGGCTCGATCCTCTCCCTTTTAAATTGTAGGTTTTTGTGTGTTTTTATATACTTTTGTCCTGACCTGCTGCAATTTCTTCCCTGCCAGAAGCATGCTTGCGTGTAAATCTGTGTCCTAGGTTATGCACTGGTCCTGCCAGATTGTTTTTGTAAATTTTAATTTGTTGTTTGCTTGTGTATGTTTTGTTGAATAAACTGGCTGATGAAATAATAATTGCAAAATAATAAAACCATATGAAATTTTAAACAATTACCTGTCTCATTTGTTTTAATTAAATGTTTCTACATTTTCAATATTTTTAGATCATTCATCGCCCTAAAACAATTTAATCGTTCAGTCAAACAATAAAAAAAGCTCAAGAATTTTCCTTGGGCATTGGAGTTCCATTTGCTTCAAATTGGGTATAACGGCAAAGGAAAAGAAATGTTCGAGCCAAAACAAACATACTAAACTAACCATAACTAAAGAATTAAATATGAAGAACAAAATTAGTAATTGAGTGTATTTTTATCATTTTAAAGTGTTTTAAACAATTCATCTTTCTTATTTGAAAGCAACTAAAGGAAAAGGTAAGAGTTTCAAATAGTTGAATGTCGAAACATTTAATAGCTCTAGAATTCTCCTGTAGGCATTGTAGTTTAAATGGTTACCGATTAAACATAACGACAAAGAGGAAAAGAAATGTTCAAGGCAAAACAAATAATCTAAATCAACCGTAACTGGGTGATTATGAATTTATTTTTGTCATTTTATACTTTTAAAACAGTACATCTTTCTCATCAAGCAACTAATCCAAATTGTATGGTTTCCAAAGTATATAACTAAACTTTGTTTTCTCTTTTTACATAACGTTCCACATCAGGAGAGGATTATGACATTATATGTGACTTAAATGAAGATGTCTATCAAACAAGACGCAACTACTATGGAAGGCCATATTTTTGACAAGATAAGAATCTGCAATGAATTTGTTTAATGGTATGTATGTTCCCTTTAATACCGCTCATTACTTATCAAAAGGAATTTTGCCAACTCTTATATCTTATATGATATCGAATATCTATACAATACTCTCCTCAGAGAACAACTTCTAGGCTAGGCAAAATTCTGATCATAACTTAGTTGAAGGAATCGTTTCAAACCGTATTTTATATATCAACATCATCTCTCTAGATTTGTTAAAAGGCAGTAAATTTATATTATTTTCTACTGTAATAAGTCAATGCCACCAACTAAGGCGATAGGGGCCTATACAATAGTATGGTATATTTTTTCCTTGTAATGAAAAGTTACGAAAACAGTCGTTTACTATCACCAGCAAACCAGCAAAAGTTTTCATCTCCTATATAGACTCCAAGTAGAATTCATATTTGAATCCCCATATGTTATAAATTAACCTATGGGTAAAGTCAGTGAGATAAAAGTTGCCTAAAAGTTTAAACCGCATTCACGTCTAAAATGATAAAAATCAGGGCAAGTAATCGTGACTGAAGCACGCTTATTACCGGTGAAATTACGCTGCAATAACATTGATATAGGTTTTAATAAAAGTTACCTAGAGTTAACTAAAATATCTAAAAGCTCCCTTTCAAATTTGTCTTTCATTGATTGGGGAAGATAAGAAAATTAGTCAACTTTAGCTAAACGCCAACTACTATAGTTATGTACAGTACAACTAAATTTAATTTTTCACTTAATTTTCCTGAAAATTTGGGGTCTTTTTATAGAGTTTAGAGCAACTGAAATTGATACACAGTTGGAAAGACTACAAGTATATTGTTGATCTGTAAAATCATAGATGGCCTAAAATAACATATTCAGCTCTTTTCAATTTGTCAACAATTACATCTGTCTTTGCAGCAATTTTTACTACTCCTTCTGGTACTATAACTAAATGATCGACCATGCGGTCGATCTATCTATCTATATTCTTTACTCTGCAAAGTTGCTACAAAAACCGCAATATCACGCAGAAGAACATAAATAATCGTATGTGAATTTATTTTTTAAGGATGGTAGCTCAACCCCAAAATGAGAACTTATGATAAAGAAATACTCGGATTTTGGATCTCTTTTAAGTGGGCCTCTTCATGAAAAAGCTTCAAGAATTATAGTCTTTTGTGTGAGAATAATTATGTAAAAATCACGGTAACCATAGTAAACATATTAATAATTTTACTACATTTTTATAACTGACAATTGTATTTCTGAACATTCATTCATTTTTGACGATCAAGAGGTGCTGTTCTTTTGTGATATTATGTTGCACGGTATATTCACAAATCTTCAACATTTCAAAACATAACCATATTTGCTATTTATACACATTTTTTAACACGAGGGAAAATGTTTTAAAAATTATCAATTATTTTGAAGCTTGCTGATACTTTGCATAAGTTTTATATACATTCTAATGTCTTACAATTTCCTATATACAACTTGTATCAAAATATAAAGTGATTTGTGCTGGAATGATGATGATTAACTTTTCTGATATTTTTTATGTTATTCTCTAAACCAAGATTGATCATAATTGAAATAGGCATGTTTGACCCTCTAGAGTTTTAGTTTATGGCAATAGTATCCCCCGTTAAGAAAACTTACAAGCGAAGTAATGAAATGCCAGGGGTGCCCCTTATATCAATCATTTTGATACAACCTGTATAAAGTGGGAGTGAGCAAGCCCACAGAACATCTCTTAATCAATAGTCTATTAAGTTGATATTCTAATATGCATCACGGCGATGTTCATGACTTTGCTAGCTAGTCAGAAATGCTGTTAAACACTTATGTTAAAATAACAATGATAATGTTTCAGCTTACTATTACATGACATTTTAATGGAATACATTAATGAAACGGAAGGAACTACATTGAAGATGACATATATTGCATGTAAGTATTCCGAGATAACAATTTGACTCATTTTAGGTTTCCTGAAGTTATCATTTTAGATCTATGCCCTAAATACAAACTGAAGTATGTTTTAAAGCAAACTTTCCCCTTCAGTTTAAAAGATAAACGATATCAAATGGATGTATGTTGTAACGAGCTGTATGCTGATACAATATCTAAGTTCAAATCTTTTGTAAACGAATTTGTAGATCAGCTTTTTTTGTAAAATTTGCATATTCGTATATCATAATTCCTTTTCATTTCGTCTACCAATCAGAGTTTGTTTGATTATTGGGGTGTTTGTTTGTATTTTGAGGGGGAGTATTTTATGTTAAAAATACGAAACAATTAATACAAATAATGCGTGTGAACTACAGCTTATTGTAGTGGAAAAAACCCGGGAGTACTCAGAAAAAATGCTACCCATATGTAAACCAATTTGACTTAAACAAACGTATCTCGACCGTTCAATACGTGACAATGTAAATTGCACTTTAAAAGCCCAATTTGGCAACCGATAAGTAAACCAAAGGAAATATTTGTCACAAAATGGTCATTTTTGAATAATGCAACCGTTATGTAAACCATTTTTCAAATTTTCGAGGGGCCTTTGGTAAACCTGGGAGGTTAAAATTGCAACCGTTCTTGGCCGCGCGTCCGTACACCCACCTTTCCATTAATTCCCCCCCCCCCCTCCCCGGGGGAATTTGCCTCCTGCTTTGTGTAAGTAACATCTCCATGTGAAAAACATTAAACATCTCCACAATGGTTAGATATGAGTTATGCCCGCCAACCTTACATCCGGGGCCTTACATAGCAATTGAAAGTCATTATGATGGTGAAAACTATTGACATAAGTCCCTGCTAAATCTTCTGTTAATGAAACCCTTTCACAAAAAAGTGAAAACGATGACACAGCACATTGTCACCTCAGAGCCATATGGAAGGGTGACAATTGATGGAGTAGGCAACAGAAGAGCCCATTTCACATTTTTACATTGCAACTACACTCCCGGTCAAAAGTGTTTGCGCACAAGACCTTTAACCAGCCATATCTCGAGAACTGTTTATCATTTACGTAATATTTTTTCAGGTTTACATTAAACATATATGGCCATTTTCAGCAAAAAGTGGACATGAGAAAAATATTGAAAAAAGGATGTAACTTTTCAATGAAAAATGCTACAACCATATATTTGGTATCAAAAGAAAGCTATTTTGAAGCTCTTTAAAATAAACCTAATTTTGAAAAGACTGAACAAAAATGTCTATGAAATTTCTTTAAAAAACCTAATTTTTGGTCAAATTTCTTGATTTTCATAATGAAAAGTAGTAATTTTTATTTAATTTTTTCAACCCATTCTTGGTTGTTTACTTGGGTGTTATTGTTCTAAATGGCTTAAATAAGGATCGAATTTACACACGAGGTTGTATTTTTTGTTAATCCTGACCAGGCTTTACGGTTCAGAGCACCCAAAAATCAGCGGACAAATTGTCCTGCCGTGACCATGATCCCTTCGCATTTCGCATTGTTAAAACATAACCGTAGGGACTATTTTGAAGTGGAATGTAGCAAACTATTGCAGAAACACCAAGCAATACATTTAGTAACTTTGAAATAAAATTTCTTCATAAATTTCATAACAATTTTCAAAAATGTACTCAAGGTGAAAAACCATACATCAGTTTTGCTGTCCTTCCGTAACCGACCTCATTAATATGCATATTTTGCAACAGAGAAATTTTCATGAAAAAATTCCTGTTGAATATGAATGCTTTCAGGTATACTCAACTAAATATGGAATTAGTTTTATTTTATTCAATTCAATTTTGGCAATGTATGTGTTTGAAATACAGAAAAATTCTGTGATTGTCCTTCCCTAACCGTGAAAATGCACATATAGGCC